>JARACY010003997.1:0-29391 GCA_029255725.1 Scrobipalpa atriplicella | reverse complement strand
GGAATCCATTTTATAGAAAATTTAAAGGCATCTGTACTGTAATGGTTTCTGGAGATCATTTTTCCTTGTGAGACAATAATATTATTATTATTCTTTAAATTAATGAAAACAGAACTTTTTGTGTCTTAAACCACAAGGTGCCACAAGATTATATTATATTAGATCCATCTCTCCCACGTAAATGAAGAATAAGAATAAATTTATTTAAAAAGTCGACAATTATAAAAAAAATACATAAATCAAAGTGAGGATAGAAAGATTCTGATAAACAAATTAAATAATGTAAATATTTAGTAGAAAATCTCCTATAGGAATATTCAGGGTATTGAACTTGTGAATACATAAATAGGTACAGTTTTATATTGTGGAGATTATTTAGTTTGTGGCATAGGAACATGAATCCTCCGTGGTCTAGTGGTCTGAGCCATGGGCTTTCGATCAAGGATGTCCTGGGTTTGATTCCCGGGGAAGGAACGCAAAGTTGATAGGCATAATTTATCACTTAGTGCGATTTTCCTCAGATTGGTTAGGACATTGCAGGCTGAATCACTTGATTTCCTGAAAATAAGAAGGATTCCGAGCATCGGAGGCATGTTAAGCCATCAGTCCCGTAGTTACAGATGTGATCACGTAGTTATAGTGGTAGTTACAGAAACCATGTCAGATAAAAACTCTGACACCAACATCGGGTCTATACAGGGTGTAAAGGACAGCGTCCCGCAAACTGATAGGGGTTGCTCAGTCAACGATACTGAAACATATCACCAGAATTTTTTTTTTCAGGAAATGAAAAAAAAAAATTTGCTTTTCCATACAAATTGTCTGATCGATGTGGTAATTTTGTATGAAAAAGCAATATTTTTTTTTTCATTTCCTGAAAAAAATTCCTGGTGGTAGTTGTTCAGTTTCGATGACTGAGCAACCCCCTATCAGTTTGCGGGACGCTGTCCCATAACACCCGGTACTAAAGGCTTTCCTCACAAAATCTCTTTATCAGTAATAAACCCATAAAAATATAAGACTTCAACAATGGTGTTTCAAGACGCCCATTACAAGTAATTGATATAGACCCCATAATTTTGTAGCAATTCGATGGATTGACCCCATAAAGAGGTCAGAATGTACCAGTAGGTTGTGGGCTCAGTGGTGCGGAACGACATATGGGCGGACAGAAAAGATGTTTTAAAAAAAATTTAAGCCATATGGTCGTTTTAAATATTTATTTTATGTCATGTCACATCATTTTGAAAAGTAATTGAGCAAGTCAAATAAATGGTAGATTATGGTTTAAAACACCTAATACAGTTTAACATAATTAAGCTATATTTATCTAGGCCTGTTTTTAACTCGATTATTAAATCTAAATGTGCATATTTTTTTTTAAATGGTGAATGAGATCCACAATATTTTAGCCATCAGTTTTAAGTATAAACGTTTTAAATTTTTTAGCCACCCAGTCAACATGCCTATTAGAAAAATAATTGCGAAAGTCTTAATTAAATTAAAAGAGGACAAAGAGTTGGAATCAACCCACATTTAAAAGCGTATGAAAGAACTTTCTGTTTTGCAAGTGAACCATCAATCAGCGCTGTATGTATAAGGGTCAGTTCACAACGGGAAGCGACGCGACGCGACGCGTCGCGGCACTAATTTGCATAAATGCAAGTGACATGACAGCCTCTACCACTACCACTACTATGTGCCGTAGCGAGACAGCGCCGCGAGGAATTTTCGAGTTCTGTCAATGAAAATTTCTGTCAATGAAATGTTGCTGTTGTAATGTTGTGTCACGCACGCTCTTTGATCACAGCTCTTGAAAAGTGTGCGCCGCGTCTCGTCACGTCGCTTCCTGGTGTGAACTGACTAAGCCGGGCAGTGACGCGTTTGCCATTAAACCAACTCCACCATGAAGCATGACCCATTTCACGTAGGTTTTGTCTCTTTGTGCGCATTTCCTATAACGTCACGTACAAAAATTTACTAGCGGAAATTTTGGATGTACGTAATTCAAAGGTTTTCCTTCTGGTTGCGGAGGTCAGATGGCAGTCGCTCTGTGTAGAAACCAGTACCCTCGTTCAATCCCCTAGATTAGGTAGCCGACCCCGTGAGATGCGGGAAAAAGGCTAGGAAGATGATGATGGATAGGAAAGCATTTCGAATTTCGTAGGTTCAAGCTCTACCCGACCGCGTATAATTTTCGGTTTGCTGTTAATTATAAGTATTTTTATATTTTTATCCATGTTATAAAGATAAAAATCATACACTATCTATAGTAGTTGATGCGTAAAGTCATAACAGCGCTAACGCGCATTTACGCATTTGCGCAGCGCGTGTAGAGTTACTGAAACATGTGGCCGGGTATGTGAAATTGTTTCAGGATTTTACACAGAGCGACTGCCATCTGACCTCCGCAACCCAGAAGGGAAACCAGACCCAATCCAGATTAGGTTACACACAACCTTTGAATTTCTTCGTAGGTGTGTACATGGTTTCCTCACGATGTTTTCCTTCACCGTAAACAATTTTCTCTTTCATTGTTAAGGAAACGTAAAGAAAACATAACCGTGTGATTTCCTTTCCGAATTTGTTTATTAAATCAGCACGAATTCAATAATAGTTTCTGTCTTGTGTAACTATTTACCATTAGCCTACTACACCGACATTTTCTAATAATACACACATACATAAAATCACAGCCTTTATCCCTAATGGGGTAGGCAGAGCAAAAACAACATAAACAAAGGATGTTCCGCCACGTCTGACAAGTTTTAAGGGTTATTATTACAGATGATTATGTATATTGCTATAGTGATGGGTTGTCAGCCCATCGCCCAAATTGCAATACACTGAAACCCTCGATTCCCTTAGGCCGGTTTTTACAGCATGCGCGGGAGGAGATGCAGCTGGCACTTTTTATGTTTTTCTATCACTCCCCAGTCCAGCATGGAAGTAAGTAATTATTTAATAATAGTCTTATAATATTAGCCTTAAAATAGGACTTCATACGTCAGACCATTTAACCACTTGAGTTTTGTATTATTATTGGATTTGTGTATTTATTGGTAGAAGTAAATATTTATTTGAGAGTGAAACATAAAATTATATACCTGTGCTATTATTGATTTTACTATTAGTTGTAACTATATTTGCCTGCCTGCTCTAAGATAATAATAAGGAAAGCACCTCTGAAAGGAGAGAAAAATAAAACAATAAAAATAATAATATTTTAAACGCATCAATGCAAGGCTAGTCTAGCTAGTTAAAATCTAGCACATAGTACCTACCCAGTTATAATATGTAAAATTTTATATTTAACCGTTTAACGTGTCCTCCGAAGCCTTTAAATTCAGCCTACTTCTTAAACAAACTGGGAATATCTCCACAAAGTGATTTTATCAACTTTGTGTGTCCCCTAACACGACCTTTATATCTAGAGCCTTAAGCTCACACCAATAGACCATGGACCACATCCTCCGCTAAACAGTAACAGTAACAGACCGACAAATAGTGCGTGATGTAAGCCGCTATTTCGTCGCTGGCAACTCGCCAACCCGCCAACCCGCCAACCAGCCCGCCACACCACATTCACACATACGCAACGAAAAAGATTGTACAGCGCAACTAATGATAATGAACTTTACAAAAGTATTTTTAGCCAAGTCTAATAAGTTTTGAAGGTGATTTCAGAAACTTTAGAGTACTTGACATGTCTGCGGTGTCAGCTGATTGGAATCCTCGGGGCCTTTTACTGGCTTTTACCATATGTCCAAAAAGAGAAGCAGTTAATTAGTACATTCTACTTTTATCTCTTCCAGTCCAGCGTGGGAGATGCTGGCCAAATCTCTATACAATGCATTCTACTAAAGCGCATCTGTCATTGCGTATGTGTGAATGTGGTTGTGGCGGGCTGGTTGGCGGGTTGGCGGGTTGGCGAGTTGCCAGCGACGAAATAGCGGCTTACATCACGCACTATTTGTCGGTCTGTTACTGTTACTGTTTAGCGGAGGATGTGGTCCATGGTCTATTGGTGTGAGCTTAAGGCTCTAGATATAAAGGTCGTGTTAGGGGACACACAAAGTTGATAAAATCACTTTGTGGAGATATTCCCAGTTTGTTTAAGAAGTAGGCTGAATTTAAAGGCTTCGGAGGACACGTTAAACGGTTAAATATAAAATTTTACATATTATAACTGGGTAGGTACTATGTGCTAGATTTTAAACTAGCTAGACTAGCCTTGCATTGATGCGTTTAAAATATTATTATTTTTATTGTTTTATTTTCTCTCCTTTCAGAGGTGCTTTCCTTATTATTATCTTAGAGCAGGCAGGCAAATATAGTTACAACTAATAGTAAAATCAATAATAGCACAGGTATATAATTTTATGTTTCACTCTCAAATAAATATTTACTTCTACCAATAAATACACAAATCCAATAATAATACAAAACTCAAGTGGTTAAATGGTCTGACGTATTGAAGTCCTATTTTAAGGCTAATATTATAAGACTATTATTAAATAATTACTTACTTCCATGCTGGACTGGGAGTGATAGAAAAACATAAAAAGTGCCAGCTGCATCTCCTCCCGCGCATGCTGTAAAAACCGGCCTAAGGGAATCGAGGGTTTCAGTGTATTGCAATTTGGGCGATGGGCTGACAACCCATCACTATAGCAATATACATAATCATCTGTAATAATAACCCTTAAAACTTGTCAGACGTGGCGGAACATCCTTTGTTTATGTTGTTTTTGCTCTGCCTACCCCATTAGGGATAAAGGCGTGATTTTATGTATGTGTGTATTATTAGAAAATGTCGGTGTAGTAGCTATGGTAAATAGTTACACAAGACAGAAACTATTATTGAATTCGTGCTGATTTAATAAACAAATTCGGAAAGGAAATCACACGGTTATGTTTTCTTTACGTTTCCTTAACAATGAAAGAGAAAATTGTTTACGGTGAAGGAAAACATCGTGAGGAAACCTGTACACACCTACGAAGAAATTCAAAGGTTGTGTGTAACCTAATCTAGGATTGGGTCTGGTTTCCCTTCTGGGTTGCGGAGGTCAGATGGCAGTCGCTCTGTGTAAAATCCTGAAACAATTTCACATACCCGGCCACATGTTTCAGTAACTCTACACGCGCTGCGCAATGCGTAAATGCGCGTTAGCGCTGTTATGACTTTACGCATCAACTACTATAGATAGTGTATGATTTTTATCTTTATAACATGGATAAAAATATAAAAATACTTATAATTAACAGCAAACCGAAAATTATACGCGGTCGGGTAGAGCTTGAACCTACGAAATTCGAAATGCTTTCCTATCCATCATCATCTTCCTAGCCTTTTTCCCGCATCTCACGGGGTCGGCTACCTAATCTAGGGGATTGAACGAGGGTACTGGTTTCTACACAGAGCGACTGCCATCTGACCTCCGCAACCCAGAAGGAAAACCTTTGAATTACGTACATCCAAAATTTCCGCTAGTAAATTTTTGTACGTGACGTTATAGGAAATGCGCACAAAGAGACAAAACCTACGTGAAATGGGTCATGCTTCATGGTGGAGTTGGTTTAATGGCAAACGCGTCACTGCCCGGCTTAGTCAGTTCACACCAGGAAGCGACGTGACGAGACGCGGCGCACACTTTTCAAGAGCGTGATCAAAGAGCGTGCGTGACACAACATTACAACAGCAACATTTCATTGACAGAAATTTTCATTGACAGAACTCGAAAATTCCTCGCGGCGCTGTCTCGCTACGGCACATAGTAGTGGTAGTGGTAGAGGCTGTCATGTCACTTGCATTTATGCAAATTAGTGCCGCGACGCGTCGCGTCGCGTCGCTTCCCGTTGTGAACTGACCCTTATACATACAGCGCTGATTGATGGTTCACTTGCAAAACAGAAAGTTCTTTCATACGCTTTTAAATGTGGGTTTATTCCAACTCTTTGTCCTCTTTTAATTTAATTAAGACTTTCGCAATTATTTTTCTAATAGGCATGTTGACTGGGTGGCTAAAAAAATTTAAAACGTTTATACTTAAAACTGATGGCTAAAATATTGTGGATCTCATTCACCATTTAAAAAAAAATATGCACATTTAGATTTAATAATCGAGTTAAAAACAGGCCTAGATAAATATAGCTTAATTATGTTAAACTGTATTAGGTGTTTTAAACCATAATCTACCATTTATTTGACTTGCTCAATTACTTTTCAAAATGATGTGACATGACATAAAATAAATATTTAAAACGACCATATGGCTTAAATTTTTTTTAAAACATCTTTTCTGTCCGCCCATATGTCGTTCCGCACCACTGAGCCCACAACCTACTGGTACATTCTGACCTCTTTATGGGGTCAATCCATCGAATTGCTACAAAATTATGGGGTCTATATCAATTACTTGTAATGGGCGTCTTGAAACACCATTGTTGAAGTCTTATATTTTTATGGGTTTATTACTGATAAAGAGATTTTGTGAGGAAAGCTTTATACCGGGTGTAAGGGACAGCGTCCCGCAAACTGATAGGGGTTGCTCAGTCATCGAAACTGAACAACTACCACCAGGAATTTTTTTCAGGAAATGAAAAAAAAAATATGCTTTTTCATACAAAATTACCACATCGATCAGACAATTTGTATGGAAAAGCAAATTTTTTTTTTCATTTCCTGAAAAAAAATTCTGGTGATATGTGTTCAGTATCGTTGACTGAGCAACCCCTATCAGTTTGCGGGACGCTGTCCTTTACACCCTGTATAGACCCGATGTTGGTGTCAGAGTTTTTATCTGACATGGTTTCTGTAACTACCACTATAACTACGTGATCACATCTGTAACTACGGGACTGATGGCTTAACATGCCCTCCGATGCTCGGAATCCTTCTTATTTTCAGGAAATCAAGTGATTCAGCCTGCAATGTCCTAACCAATCTGAGGAAAATCGCACTAAGTGATAAATTATGCCTATCAACTTTGCGTTCCTTCCCCGGGAATCAAACCCAGGACATCCTTGATCGAAAGCCCATGGCTCAGACCACTAGACCACGGAGGATTCATGTTCCTATGCCACAAACTAAATAATCTCCACAATATAAAACTGTACCTATTTATGTATTCACAAGTTCAATACCCTGAATATTCCTATAGGAGATTTTCTACTAAATATTTACATTATTTAATTTGTTTATCAGAATCTTTCTATCCTCACTTTGATTTATGTATTTTTTTTTATAATTGTCGACTTTTTAAATAAATTTATTCTTATTCTTCATTTACGTGGGAGAGATGGATCTAATATAAATAATCTTGTGGCACCTTGTGGTTTAAGACACAAAAAGTTCTGTTTTCATTAATTTAAAGAATAATAATAATATTATTGTCTCACAAGAAAAATGATCTCCAGAAACCATTACAGTACAGATGCCTTTAATTTTCTATAAAATGGATTCCGTGCTTCGGAGGGCACGTTAAGCCGTCGGGCCCGGTCACTGTTTCTAATAGTGGTCGTTACTGGTCGATGTTGCTCCACGTCCGTAGGAACTACCTTAAAATCCCTACACGTGACC
This sequence comes from Scrobipalpa atriplicella, assembly GCA_029255725.1. NCBI lineage: Eukaryota > Metazoa > Arthropoda > Insecta > Lepidoptera > Gelechiidae > Scrobipalpa > Scrobipalpa atriplicella. The sequence continues at coordinate 21,809 of JARACY010003997.1, read as the reverse complement.
CCGGGCGGTGCTAAGAGTGCAACAAAAACCGGCTGCTGCACCTGTCCTCTGGACCTCGCAGCAAATAATGCCATACGATAAATAATAAACCTAGCTGAATCGCGTGAAACTCATGTCTCACACCACACACACCCTCTTGGTAACTAGATGCACTATTTATCACCTATCTAGACCCAATCCTAATTCCGCTGAGTGCTAGAACTAATTTCCTGAGTGCTAAGACCTAGTTCGGTCTGAATTATCGACACTAAAACGTATTAAACCTTCGTTTTCTGGTTTTCTCTGAACTGAATTGCCGTGGATGTTTATTGTTTAGTAGAATTAATTGTGTTAGTGTGTTGATGAACTAAATTGGCTTTTCCGTTCGCGTTTTTATTTATAAGCTAAACAAGGTAGACTTACGAGCTGAAAATAAGCTTTAAAGATAGTTATCAAAGTAGCTATAAAATAGTCTTTTTGATTTTGAAATAGGTCTACTTTTCCTCTAGCCTACTTTAGTCAGAGTCAAACCGTGACGGAGTCGACGATGAGTTCTGAAGTCTTGGTTTTGGATCCAGACTCCGGTTGTCAACTATCTCCTGTCGGGTGGTACTTACCCAGAGATACTTGTTGTCATAAAGTAAGTAAGAAAAAACACTTTTTTGTAGGTACACAAAAGACAAAAATAATCTTAAATTAATGTGCACAAAGGCGGTCTTATCGCTGGAAGCGATCTTTTCCAGACAACTTTAGAGATAAAGATTATGTTTCCTTATAGGAACGTCATGTACCTTCGATCATATTTACTACATTACAAGCTTATTATCTTAATGAATAACGTAATAACGTGAATAACGTAAGTACAACAGTACAAGTATTTTGACCACCTGTTTAGCTTGACACCTATTTTTTTTTCTTTTCTTCTTTCTCTTTTAAAGGTAAGTAAAAAATATTCAGTAAACCAAAATTACCATTTCCGTCTCCAAAATATCATTGCCCAATCAAAATCACTAAACACCGCACCGCCATTTTGTATAATTGATTACCCTAATAAATTACTCAATACTGTACAAATGGGTTTAGAATGACCACAGACAATGAGTTTTTTTTATATATTTAAACTTTTTTTACTATTTTCGCTCTACTACCTCTGTCTCTGTTGTCCGAGGTTAATAGCCCGGTAAATGTGGACACATTACTCTGATCCATTATTTTGTAGGGTGACCATTATGCAACTTGTAAAATGTGAACCAAATTTTCCAACAGTGTGTGTGTACTTAACTTAGCCAAAACCAACGCGTTTTTTTCTTCGGAGTTGCCAGGTGAGATAAATATCAACCAATGTTTAATTTTTGTCACATATCCCATAGTTACCAATAGTTTTGCGTGGTTTTTGAAGAAAGAACAACAGTATTAAAATATTCTAGTGATAGAATCTTGTCTCATCTAATGTTGCTTTATTTTTTAACTAAAAAGGTAAGCAATGACATTAATAGGTTTTTATTTTATCTCGTTTCTTTTCCAAACACCAATCCAAATGTAGTGAACAGCCCCGAAAATCTAGAAGAAGGCATTTTATATAATTGCTTACGCTTTTTTATCTTTGGCTAAAAATTCACAAGCATATTCTTTTTACTCTAGGCTATAATCACCAAAACCATGGTCACCCTTCATCATTAGGCTTTAAGGCCCGTATTTATAATCAGCTCTCAAGAGTGACAGCGAGTTTGAGTTCGTATCAGAAATGTCATTCCAGTACAAAATGACCTGTCAAATCCGCACTCAATATCGCTCTCAATCTTGAGATCGCTTTATAAATACGAGCCATAAACTTGCATTGTACAGCCCTACGTACTGTGGTTAATGTACTATACTAAACTGCACTCGAATTTCCGGTGCATTTCGAAAAAGGGTTCAGAATTTTACGTCTGATTATAGTTGTTAGTTTATGGTTAGCCCAGTTCACGGGTAATTTTGAAAAGCTAAAAATGGTGAAGTAAATTGAGTAGTATTACGCTTTTGCGTGTATAAAAAAAATGTGTGGTTTTACTTCAAATTGTTTACACAGCGGGTTGTAGACAGGCTGACATTATGGCCCGTATTTATAATCAGCTCTCAAGAGTGACAGCGAGTTTGAGTCCAAATCAGAAATGTCATTTACTTAATATTGTTCTCAATCTTGAGATCGTTTTATAAATACGAGCCTTAAATAGGTAATTTTTATGAAAGCTTTCAAAAGGTACCTAGGTAAGTTACATGACGTGTAAAAGCTTGAAAGCTTCTTGAAAGATTTACTAACTCTTGTATAGTTACGCCTGAACAGAGACCATTGTCCGTTTATTAAATTTTATCAGCTTGGTAGGTATTACACCAAATTCCATTAAAATCGGTCGTATTTTTTGGGTGTCAATTAAAATGGTTAGCAAAGTATTGGTATTTTTGTGCGCAAAAAAATATAATTGTAAGCAGAAATAGTTAATTGGTATTGCAGACAAAATCTTTTTATGCTGACCAAATCATTTAAATGCTGTTTCTTTGTGGCTTACCAAATTTTAAAATTGCGAACCATTTAATTACTTTTCGTATTTTTTTAGGTTCGGATGTGCAAAAAAGATTATTTTTTAGCCTACGAGTAGGTACGAGTATTAGACTTTTCTCAAATAAAAATCTTGATTAGTTTTTAGAGTGTTTAGTGCCGTTTTTTATTCAAAAGCCGTGTTAAAACATTCCCGCTGTACTAAAAACGTTAAAAATCAAATTTTTCCCCACAGCTCGTTCTAAAAGTCCCTAAGTTAATGGGACCTTAGGGTCAAAAACGCCCATAACTCGTTAGAAACAGGAAATGGTCACCTATGCCACCGTGACAATTAAGTTAACATAATGACCTCAATTCACGCTGTTTTTTGGACAAATTACCTTAATTAGGGCCGCGTAATGTAATGTATGACAGTTTTTTTACGCCTAGTTTTTTATGGCAGGGCTTTGTGTAAGGCCGGCGTGAAATGCATTTAGTAAAAGTATGTGTTTATTTGGTGCAATGTAAATTGACGGGTGAGCAAATAATAATATACTTATGACTTCTATGCTATTAAAAGTACGATTATGAAACGAACATAGCGGCGGATTATTATTATAATTATAGAAGCTATTATGTTATTCAGAGTTTCTAAAATTAAAAACTGTTTAATAAGTGATAACTCACTGTAATAATCAATTTGTTACTATTGGGTGTGTAAGAATACAAGTTCTTTTAAGGTTTCTGTGAGAGCTCTCTCTATAGTCGACTGTGTCTCGATCACCACTAGCCTGGACTAGATTCAAGAGTCAATAGAAAAATCTCAACAATACTAACCTTATACAAATATTTATTCTTTACTAACTAAAAACATACTATAAAAGTCAAAGCTCCTACCGAACAAGTTTACTCAACAGTTATTCAGACCGACAGACATACAGTCAATCCAGTTATAGCTAATATTAATAGTCATGCCGGAATGCATCTCACGCGGAAGTCAAACACATGATTAATATTATTTTTGATCTACGAAAACTGTGTCAGATATTTATAGGCAATGTCTGTATGTATGTATGTAAAAGGGTAATAAAATGGCGTAACACTCGTAAATAAATGATTAAGATCGGGCTTTATTATTAGTGTAGAGGCAAATTTTAAAAGCTAGTAAGTACATTATTCCTGAACACACGGTAGGTTCAACAGACTGAAGTCTGTTAAAGTTCATTCAGTCTGGAATCGACTCTGACGCAACCAGTACAATCCAGTTACGAAATCGAATGGACCGCAGCCAAAAATAATATTATGCTGCACCAATCCCACTAACATTATGTGAACGTTTCGATGTTTGATCCTCAATTACGCCTGAATTGTTGAACGGATCGAGATGAAACTTGGCACACAAACGGACTACATCTAAGAACATGATATAGACTACTTTTTACCGCGGAGAAATTCCTGATTTTCACAGGAAAACTCATTTAGTCGCGGGTAAAACCGCAAGTGAAAAGCTAGTGGTTAGCTATGATAAAAGCGAATGCATTTTTGGTGCAACTATGCCAAGTGATGCACCGCGCTGAGATCATCCTGCGAAAGCGTTTGGTTTCGAAGAAACTTTTAGTTTTCTTTTCATCCAAATAAACTACTTTTCAGATATATTATTATGAAGGAACATTTCTCTTGGAGGTAGATCGTAGTACCACATATTTGTTTTATTGGCAAAAGTTTTAATTAGGTACTTTCTCACATCAAACAGTGGAAACCAATGGTAAAATGAGTAGGTAGGTATTTATCTTCTTGGTAAAGCGGGTACGTATAACGCTTAGGCTCGTATTTATAAAGCGATCTCAAGATTGAGAGCAATATTGAGTGCGGATTTGACAGGTAATTTTGTACTGGAATGACATTTCTGATACGGACTCAAACTCGCTGTCACTCTTGAGAGCTGATTATAAATACGGGCCTTACTACCTACATACTTAATATTTTACTAGAGACGCACTCTATACCATAGGACAACAAAGCGTGTTGCTTATCGTGAGATCTAAGTTGGATTGTCTCATGTTTCCTGGTTGTCACACCTTTCAGACTGGAACACAGAAATCCGAATACTGGGCAGCAGAAATAGGCGCGAGGTTGGGCGCTTTTCCACTAGACGTCACGTCAACGGCAACGGCGACGGCACAGCGACGATCACGTGACAATATCTATGGGAATCGATGACATGCCGTGACGGTGCCGTGTCGGCAAGAGGAAAAGCGTGTCATATAATTTCATTGATTTTCATACATTATCTCACCTACAATATCGTCGACGGTACCGTGCCGCGCGTCGTCGTTGCCGTTGACGTGCCGTTTGGTGGAAAAGCGCCCGTTGGGTTGATGCTTACTGCCCAAATATCCACATTCATTGACTCATTTCATTCCTTCCCAAAAACCAGCATTTCCTTTCCCCCCCAATCTTTCTAATCACTCAATCAATCTCCCAAAACCATCACTTCCATTCTTCCATCACACAATGACGTTCCACCGCACGCCACGGTTTCCCCGAACCTGATACAATCGCCGGTTCCTCTGTCGGGCCGGCTTTGATGTCTCTTTTACTCGCTATTTTGGAAATGTTGCTGTCCTGCTCTCGAGGATGTTGGGTTGGGAGGATGGGCAATGAAGGAACAGGAGATAGTGGAAAGTGAAAACTGAAATGGTCTTCGTGGAATAAACCTTGACTCTTTGGTTCAGTAGTAAGGAAGTTATTATATGTATGTATGTGTTCGGAACGGAAGGCACATCAAATTGCCATCTACCGCAAAACTTCCTTTTATTTAAAAGGTAGGAAGATCATTAACAGCCTATAAAAAAATGAAAAGAAAATTGTGCATATAATAATGTCTGACTGACAAAAGGAATGCGTATTGCTGCTGAAGTAATAACTTGTCAACTCATCGACCTACCTAATTGCAAAGCTCTGAAACCTTATGCCCAGGGAGACGAGCAGCTGGTAAATTCTATGTTTTTTTAAACTTTCAGTCTACTGTGAAAGAAACATGAATACTAAGTATGAGATTTAAACTAAATAGAGTACCTATGCCACAAAATCGACAAAAGAATATTTTACTTAGTGACCAAGTGTTGAAGTCTTGTTCATAATCATAACAGCATCTCAAAGGAGAATGAAAACAAAACAACCGAGCTTTAAGTAGGCCAGTCAAGTCATATACACGAGCTGGACGGGGATATACAAATTCGTATAAGTAGGAAAGGGACAGGCGATGCGCATGATTGCACTCTGATGATTGAGCCTCTAATGCGTTTTGGAGGCGACGACGGCGAAAGTTATGCGTTTGTGGGAGCTGTACATTGCAGTCTTCGGTATTTATACATTTTACCATAGCAGCCATAACAGTCCACTACTGGACATGGACTTTACCATTTTGGGGGTAATTCTAATTGCTATACTCACCACGCTTGGCAGGCGGTTTGGCAAGCGCAGTACTGCCTTACATTCACAGAGAACGCTCTGCCTTTTTTACAACGACCAAAGGCAGACATAAAGTTTAGTGATGTTATTCCTAACCTAACCTGGCGCCCCATTTTAGAAACACTCAATTTTAAATTCGCTTACGAAAGAGCACCATTCGCAGGCCAAATTGTATGGAAAGCGAATGCGAATGTTACTCCTTCGCATGCAAGTTTCGATACGAGTGGTTCAAAAATAGGGTTCGTGGTTCCTGGCATCAATTGACTGTATTTATTCGGCCCAAAATCGTGGCATGTGGTAAATGGATGTCTCACTCTCATCACGACATGACTCATGTCATGATGTAGTAGCGGGCAAAATCGTTTATTTTTTTAAGCAGCATTGTATGATAAAATTATTTTCATTCGGTGCCATCTTTCACACGCCACCAGAACCGCCTCCCATTTTCTACTTTAAATTAAAAATTAATTTTATCTCAAGGTGTTACACTAAGATTGCTTTATAATAGTAATGGCAGTGAGATTAGAGGAGCTAGGTTCGATTCCCGGTTGGGTAATTTGTGTTCTAATGCTTTTAATACTGTTCTTTGTCGGTTGGTTTTATTATGTTATTATTTTTATTAAAATGTAACGAGTAGATGATGATAGCAGTATAAAAATTAAGTGTTAGGTAGTTTTAAAATTATAGGCCCGTATTTATAATCAGCTCTCAAGAGTGGCAGCGAGTTTGAATTCGTATCAGAAATGTCATTCCAGTACAAAATTACCTGTCAAATCCGCACTCAATATTGCTCTCAATCTTGAGATCGCTTTATAAATACGAGCCCTAAAAATGGAATTAGCACTAGGGAATGTAATAAAGGGTTTAGTTTGCGATTTGAAATAAAAAAACATATTAAGATGTTAGTAAATACCAATCTATAACTAAACTACTTAGGTATCTAAAACACACAAAATAGACAATGTAGAGTAAGATTAACAGCTCATGTATGTTTTTTGAGTTGTTTTTTAAATACATACATACATACATAATAATCACGCCTTTATCCCTAATGGGGTAGGCAGAGCAATAACTACCTAAACATAGGTCGTTTCGCCACGTCTGACAAGTTTTGAGGGTTATAGTTTAGAACAGATGATGATTATGTATATTGCCCTAGTGACGGGTTGTCAGCCCATCGCCTAAATTGCAACACACTGAAACCTTCGATTCCCATAGCTGATTTTTACAGCATGCCCGGGAGGAGATGCAGCTGGCACATTCTATGTTTTTCTATCACTCCCAGACCAGCATGGAAGTTATGTATGTTCATTATAACCATAACTATACAAATTCATTTACTTTCTTTGCCCGTAGCATACTAATATTAAAATAGTAACTTCCCCAATCAACTTACTGGACAGAGTTTGATGAACGACGTGCTATAGACTCGTTGTTTTAATTTAAATGTTCGTTAAGCTCGTTGGAAGGTGATCGATCATGATTAAGTTTAATCTATTTGTAAGTGAGTCTGGTGCAGGTGGAATTTTTGTTTATATTAAAATAAGAATAAGTTTAATCTAGTAACAGCCTGGATGGTATAGTGGATAGGGCCACGGCCTTCTGTGGAGGAGGTCGTGGTTCGAATCCCACCACATACCAATGTGTTTTTCGGTTTTCGAATTTCATATGTACGTTTATTCGGCGCTTTTACGGTGAAGGAAAACATCGCGAGGAAACCTGCACACACCTACGAAGAAATTCAAAGGTTGTGTGTAACCTAATCTAGGATTGGGTCTGGTTTCCCTTCTGGGTTGCGGAGGTCAGATGGCAGTCGCTCTGTGTAAAAACCAGTACCCTCGTTCAATCCCCTAGATTAGGTAGCCGACCCCGAGAGATACGGGAAAAAGGCTAGGAAGATGATGAATATGTTTAATCTACTATTGGATTTAACGGTAAAACAAGCCTTCTTTAAATAATTTTGAAGGATGTTGACAGAATTATGCCTTTCCTACAAGCAGTCAATTTTTATGAAGGAATAAGAAGTAAGACTGCGTATGCACACAACACAACACAATAAACAATAATAATTCAGAAAAAGAATGGAATTCTATTCTTATTTGAATGGAAATTTCAATTCAATTCAGCGCAGTGCAGTTGTAGAATACAGAAATAGAAATTTGCGTTAGTGAAAACAGCAGTTGCGTTTGGCATACTAATGCATAAGAACTTGCTTAGCGAAAAAGAAAAAAAAAGAAACAAATAGGACTAAACTACTCGTATATAAATGAGCCCCCAGAAAATTCTCGATGACATTTTATGACTATTTGGAACCTTTCGAATCTCAGATTATAGTCAAACAAATAGAAAAAAAAAACCCATACAAATCTAGCCTTAGGCCCGTATTTATAATCAGCTCTCATGAGTTCGTATCAGAAATGAAATTTCAGTACAAAACGGGCTGTCAAATCCGTATTTAATATTGCTCTCAATCTTGAGATCGCTTTATAAATACGAGCCTAAAACTAGCTTGATTGCAATTAGGTACCTACCTAAACCTATATCCTAGTAGGACCACCGGACCATCAACAATGCTCCAATCGAGGTCCAAAAGGAACAACACGCACTTGGCCGTCGTCTGGACAACCCGACCGGTCTACGTGGGTGTACCCGTTTCTTAGGAAAGGTTAGTTCACATTTACGAGTACGGACCTTTATTATTATTTGCTTTATTTTTGACTTAAGTTTAGACCAGTGGTGAGAGTCAGACAAACAACGACGGAACACAGAAAACTGTTTGGTTATGTATAGGCTCCGATGGGTAGGTACTCAAAGAATCATGTAAACAAGTACCCTACCTAACTGGCTTCAGTATTTTAGCGGTCGAAGCCTTGATCTCCAAAGGCCGATGAAATTATTAGCACTGCGATAAAATTGAACGGACGTTACAGTGAGTAGTGAGACTCTTTTAACGAAATCAAATTGTTTTCTGTCAAGTGGAATCCGTGCTTTGGAAACACGTTAATTAATCTAGAGTTTATAATTAATAGAAAACCCATTGCATATAAAAATTCTAATCCTAACCTAACCTAACCTAACCCTTACGAAATGTATACAGCTGCAACTATGGTATACACAGCTACATGATACTATTGTAGCGTCAGTCATCCCATGTCCAATGCCCATTGTGTACTGAGTTTTATGTACTTAAACTATACAGAATGTAAAAAAAGTACTTCGTTCCTTTTAACCACATGTTCTACTAATGATAAAAAACAACTTTCGCAAAGCACAAAAATTTTGCCTTGTCCATACAAAACTGCAGATCCCGGAGAATATCTTTGTATGGAAAAGGCAAAATCTTTTTTCAAGCTAAAATTTTTGTGCCTTGAGAAAGATTTTTGGTATCATCAGTAGAGCATGTGGTTTAAAGGAACGCAGTACTTTTTTTTACACCCTGTATATTTGATTGATTTTAGCATTTCTAAACTAATTTTATCATTAAGCTCTAAAATAGTGTAGGTACGAAATTTCATCGACTCTTATATCTTGCAATACGAAGTAATAGAGTATGCTCTCCAATTTTTCATAATTTTCTGTAGCCTATCTAGTTTCTTTTTATTCCGATTATTGAAGCAACAGATATAAACTTTGCTTTATATTTTAGAAAGGTGCTTGCTATAATAGATGATCCTTTATTGCTTTACTGTCTCCAAAAAGACCCTGTATTGAGCTATAAAACGCCTTAATCTTATATACTTGTCTGTTAAGGGTCTATAGAGTTTTATAGCTCACTCACAATCGAATAGTGTGGGCTGATAAAGCAGATGAATAGACTCAATTGACTACTTCTATAGTCAGTGCGACTTTACCGGGCTATGGACCACACATTAGTGATTATGCAATGCACCTAATCTTACAGGAATGTGTACGCAAATTCACATTATGAAAGAATGAAATAATAAATTCGCCTCGGGCAGGACTTGAACCTGCGACTTTCGGAATGCCGTTCCGTCGCTGTGCCAACCGAGCTGCCAAGTAGCCTTTGTGGCGAATTTTTTATAGTTTTTCAACCATTTTTTTCGTAAGTACACGTCATAGCAATGCTAGCGACATCTAGCCGTATAGTTTTAGAACTATACAAGGCTTGACTAGTCCAACAAACATTATATCGCCTCACTTTCTTATGATGGTATATCTCGGTGGTTTTTTAATCAATTTAATTTATGTTTTCACTGTTGTTATTATAATTTACGATATTTTTTGTAAATAATTTCAGATACGGATAATATTTGATACGCATATTCTCTATTGTGATAAAGCTCTAGGTATATCAGTAAATAATATCAAAACCAGGATTCTTTTTAATCTGTCATTGGGATCAAAAGTTTATTCTATAACACCTACACATACACATTTAATTCTCTCTCAAAAAGAAAATGGCCTCTCTTTAAAAGAAAGCTCACAACAATGATAAAGCTATTATGCTAATCCAATATTCTTTTCAAAGATGCATCTCCTTACATAACACGGTACATTTCATACACCTACGCTTCCATACATAATTTGTATGTAAACACCTGTTCCATACAAACTGGTTTCGGCCAGTGTTCTATGGTTTAAGTACGTTTGTTTAACTTGAAAGTGAATTAGCAAGCATCTTTGGTTAAACTGTAGTGATGTTCAGCTATATTATTTTAAATTATAATTCAATATTTTATGTAATATTAAGCTCTGAATGAAATGTATTGCATGTTGTGGTAGCCTGTAAGTGTAATGCACACCAGCAAGTTGTAATTAGATATAAGTACCTATTATGTTTTAACCTGTGTGTATTATGTTGGCTATCCATATTTTAATAAAATAAAAATATAGTTACACATGATTACAGTTCCTGTGATTAAAATAATAGTTTTACTATTAGGTAATTTTTAAATAGTATAAAACTCTACATTCTACAGGAACTAAAATGCTAAGTTCCTTTAGAATCGTCTCTGAAAGGCGTGGTGAGAATTTTTTTAAATAGATGTACCTAAAATTTTGCCGACCATCTTTTGAAGTTTGGTAGGTGTTGAGTTGACCATCTTTTGCAGTAAGTATTTTAGTTATAAAAATATAATCTTCAACAGTAGGTGTAAAGCTTATAATAATGTATTTACTTACAGATACTATAACAATATTAAATATTTAAACAAAAAATACTTTCGAATTTAAAGAAGCAGCTCGAGGAGGACTTCTCGAAGTGGATCTTGGCTAGTATAATAATAATATTATGTGCCTAATTTATAAACTGACTGACACCTTGTAATATTTCTTATTCGACCTGTGAATCTAATCTTTCCTACCTGTTACTGCGACTGCTTCCCATCACTACAGTAAACATGGAAAGTGAAAGAAGCACCTTCAAGAAAGTGTTATGATGGATTTTGGAGTTTCCTAAGTTAAGTGTTAATTGGATTAAGTAAGTGTACTTACTACTTACATGAATCAGGTTCTATGAGAAAGTGTGATCTGGTTAAAAGTTAAGTAGACTTTTACCAACTTATTTATAAGTTAATTTTCTATTTACATGAATTTGACATTTTAAATGTTGTTATACTGGGTGTAAGGGACAGCGAGGGTTGCTCAGTCAACGATACTGAACAACTATCACCAGGTTTTTTTTTTCAGGAATTAAAAAAAAAGTTTGCCTTTCCATACAAATTGTCTGATCGAGCTGGTCATTTTGTATGGAAAAGCAAATTTCTTTTTTCATTTCCTGGAAAAGTTGTTCAGTTTCGTTGACTGAGCAACCCCTATCAGTTTGCGGGACGCTGTCCCAACGCGTATAAAAAATTTACTCCGTATGCTAGCACTTCAATGTACAGTATAAAATATGTACCTACATAAGTACCTGATATTTTGAGAGCTCGAAATGTTGAAGGCGCTATCTACTAGTTTTCTTTTTCTATATTACCTGTAAATAAAAAGATACTAATTAAGTAAATTAATGTTGGAAGCAGAAAAAAACCTTTCATTTATCTAATTTAGTCTTATTTTTTTACATTAGTAGAAGAATCAAAACAATCCATTTCCTATATTTTAATTAAAAGCTTATTTTATCATCAGAAAATAAATATCAACTCAAGGCATCGTCCTTAGAACAAGGCTGTATTCACGCTATTAACGGCGATATTGTCCGATAAGGATGCTTTATGAAGTGTTTGTTATACAACCATTATAAGACTGATAAGCCGTATAGGCTCGCCCTTGTGTCGTGACTGTTGCTTTTATTGGATTAAAAGTGGATGATAGGGAGAAGTGAAATATCATGCCATGAGTATCATGGTATATTTATTAGTTAAGCTGAGTTAGCATAGCTTATTACAACGCTAAGCTAATATAATCGGTTTGGATTTACTATCATACCGAGACCGTGGTATGTTTTCAAAGTCAAAGTCAAAGTCAAATAATTTATTTCCAAATAAGTTCTTACGAACACTTTTAGAAAGTCACAAGCGAGTCTATTACAAAGAAAATTGTATCAATGTCACAAAAGAAATAAAAAATATATCACAATGATGAAGAAGCACGAGAAACTCGCACTTTGCGGCCCCCCTTTCGTTTTTGCCTACTCCTACTTTTGACCTTCGTTTTGATTAAAATTGGGTTGGTGTCCGCAATATGTGCCAATTTCTTGCGCTTTACTGAAATATCCGAGCTCCAAACCTCTTTGTCATTAGTATAGTCATCTAACTTATAATAGGCTTTCTGACATAATGTATTTTTAATTGTATCTTTAAATTGATTTTCTGACAAATTTAATATATGGTCAGGTATTTTGTTATAGTATTTTATACATAGACCTAAAAATGATTTTTTAACCTTAGCTAACCTAAAATGGGGTTGGTCAATTTTATTTTTGCTTCTTAGATTCCGATTATGCCTGTCACCGTTTTTGGTAAAACTATGAATATTTTTCCTTACATACATAATATTTTCATATATAAATTGACATGGTACAGTTAAAATATTTATCTCTTTAAACAATTCTCTTAGGGAATCACGACATTTGAGTTTGTATATTGCTCTAATAGCCCGTTTTTGCAGAACAAAAATTGAATCAATGTCCGCAGCGCGGCCCCAGAGCAAAATTCCATAGGACATAATGCTGTGAAAATAACTGAAATAAACAAGTCTTGCTGTAGCAATATCTGTGAGCTCTCGGATTCTTCGTACAGCAAATGCGGCTGAACTAAGTCTCCCCGATAAAGATGTAATGTGCTGATGCCATTGAAGTTTCGAGTCGAGTGTAATCCCTAAGAAAACTGTACTTTCGGTGAATTCTAATCTTTCATTATTAAGTACAACATCATTATTGGAAGAATTTACATTAGGCAAAGTGAATTTTATACATTTGGTTTTCTTCGCATTCAACACTAGATTGTTAACAGTGAACCAATTATGAATTTGTCCAAGAGTGTTATTTACGTTGTCATAATTTTGTGCATGTCTATCAACTTTAAAAACAAGAGATGTGTCATCTGCAAATAATACAATCTTTGACAAATTCTCTATCATGTAGGGCAAATCATTAATATACACTAAAAATAGAAATGGACCTAATATTGAACCTTGAGGTACACCTATTTTAACACGTGACCCTGATGACTTAACTCCATTTACATTAACCTTCTGAATCCTATCGTCCAAATAAGAATTTAAAAGGCTCAAGGCTTCATTTTTGATTCCATAGTGTTTCAATTTTGACAATAAAGTTTCATGATCTACGCAATCAAATGCCTTAGACAGGTCACAAAATACGCCAATGGCATCTTTTGATTCCTCCCAAGCACTAAATATATGATTCAAAAGGGCAACACCAGCATCTGTGGTGCACCGTCCCTTTGTAAACCCGAATTGCTGATTATGTAATAAGTTATTGTGGTTAAAATGAGAAAGCATTTGATTGAGTATGATCTTTTCAAACACTTTGCTCAATACTGGTAAAACAGATACAGGCCTATAGTTGCTTGGATCTGCTTTGTCACCAGTCTTGAACAAAGGAACCACTTTACTGTTTTTCATCAAATCAGGAAATATACCGTGATCAATACATTCATTAAAAATATCTGCCAAGTATGGTGCTAATATATCGATAATTGAGGTACACACTTTGACTGACATCCCCCATAAGTCTTCAGTTGCTTTAACTTTTATGTCTTTAAAAATTTTAACAATTTCCTGGGCGCTAACATGACTGAATTTAAATTCAGAATTGCAGGCTCCCACGTTTTCTTTAAGCAATGTTAATGAAAGCAAAGGTGAAGAGTTAAGAGACTTAGTAGTTATCAAGGGTATATTTGTAAAAAATGTTTCAAATTCCTGGGCTACTTCGCAATTTTCACTAATTATTCCACGATCAGTTTTAATTGAAAAGTTATTTTCACGTGGCTTTATTTTGCCAGTTTCGTTATTTATAACTTTCCATACAGTTTTTATTTTATTATCAGCAGTTTTAATTTTGTTACTAATAAAATTTGCTTTAGCTATTAGGCATGCTAACTTAAATGTTTTCGAATAATTTTTAACAAATTGTTTGAAGCTATCATTATTTATCATGTTCCTTTGTTCATAAAGATCAAAAAGCCTATCTCTACTGATTCGTAAACCTGTGGTCGCCCAGTCACTGAATTTAAATTTAGTATTAATTTCTTTGGAATCAATTTTAAAAATAATTTCAAATTCTTCACTAATTGTAGAAAAAAAGTCTTTATATAAATCATCAGGATTATTACTATTAAAATTAATATTAGGCAATTTATTAATTAGAACATTTCGGTATTTCTCTAATCTACTAGTAGTAATACGCCTTGATTCAATTTTAATTTTATGATTTTTATCAGGATTGTTAAATGGAAATGTTACACTTTGACCTCTATGATCTGATCCAAGGCAGTCAATTATGTTTTTTTCTACAGGGTCACAATAACAGAAAACATTATCAATGCAAGTAGCAGAAGTTGACGTAACACGTGTAGGTTCAAAGAATACATAATTCAAATTAAATGATTTAAAAAGACTTAAAAACCTATTCTTTAAATGTGGTACCCTCGTGGTTTCTAAAATATCTACATTAAAATCTCCAGTAATAATAATTCTTTTATTGGTTTTAGTCACTAATTTAAGTACATCTTCCATTACTTCTTCAAATTTAGGAAAGTTAGTTTCTATAGGCGGTCTATATACGCATACTATAACATAAGTTTGGAGCTCAACACAAGATAATTCAATACATCTTTCTACCGACA
The DNA here is from genome assembly GCA_029255725.1 of Scrobipalpa atriplicella. Classification (NCBI taxonomy): domain Eukaryota; kingdom Metazoa; phylum Arthropoda; class Insecta; order Lepidoptera; family Gelechiidae; genus Scrobipalpa; species Scrobipalpa atriplicella. Next base: position 6,572 of record JARACY010003997.1, on the reverse strand, counting down.
ATCCTACAACGTCTCTTCTGTCTTTGAATTTAATATTATTTCTCATTATTATGAGAGATCCATTTTTTATTCCATTATGTTAAAATACGCGCCTCTAGAAATGGCCAGCAAGTAAGTTATAAGTAATGTAGAAAATCGAGCACTGCATTATTAGATCCTATAAGAAATAAGATAATTTATCACACTTTATTTTATAATATTGCACTGCATCTTAAGTAGGTAATAGACAGGAAAAAAAAAAGATGTAGTCTATCCAAAATAATATTCATATTAGTTTAAAATCCAATTTGAAGATTTTCTTATAGGAAATTATATTGTAATTATTATTATACAACTTCCATAACGTAGAAAAATAAGATTTACCCCATGTTATTTACTACTCTGACCATATTTTGTCTCTATCTCCTATACGAAATTATAATGTAAATAAAAACCGTATGGTACCGTCCAGACCGTTCCATACAAATCGATTGTCGGTGAACCGAAGCGCAGCGAATAATGACTTCAAATTACGAATTATAAGGGTTACAGACCACCAGAGAGGTACAGGCGCGCACACAACTCTTTTGAGATACTCTTAACTCTTAGGGTCTTCAACAAGGTCGTGTCGATGTTAAAATTGAATAAAACAAGCTGTGTGCGAGATATTTACAAAATTCTTCCAAAGAAAGGCCCAATCATGCCATTTTGTTTGGTATACCAATATAACAATATAACGAAATGGTATAACAATATAACGAAATGGTATAACAATATAACGAAATGGTATAACAATATAACGAAATGGTATAACAATGTAACGAAATTAGCCGTTTTTTTTTACAGGGGCATGAATTTTAGGGACCTTATTTCAATCACTGCAAAAATATCACAAAAATGATAAAAACTGATTTTGCAATTTTGCTCCGCCAGACTCTGTCTGGTCTAAATTACCTGCGTCTTAAGTCTACAGATCAGGTTGATATCAACCAATGCCACTTCAAAGCTCTCAAATCTCAGAACTTTATAGAATCGACTAAATTTGGCCGAAATCGGGTTTTCGGGCCTCTCGTATCCATGCTACTGTGTGAAACCCTTGCATATTGCTAAACAATGCCATTGACCAAAAAAATTGCATATTCTTCTTCTTAGCGAGTGGATTTTCGACTCGAACATATTAAGGCCTTTGAAATAAAAAAATAATTTTGTCAATAATTATGTAAAGCGAAAATACCACAAGAAGTATCCATTAGAGCGGATAATTTGATTGGACATATAATTATGATCCTTGTCCTGTTATATGACAGGTATTTTTTATAAAACTTATTACTTAAATATAGATCATACGATTGTAAGTACACTACAAGGCAATCTCCTTGAAGACGTTTATGAAATGCCAATCTAATATTCACACTTAAGCACTCGAAGGTAGGTTAGGTAGACTACGTTATTCTAAGTCAAGTTAATTGCTTCAAACTATTGTAATAGGGATGTTGACTGGGTGGCTAAAAAAATTCAAAACGTTTAAACTTAAAACTGATGGCTAAAATAACTGTGGGTCTCATTCATCATTTGAAAAAAAATGCACATTTAGATTTCAAAATCGAGAATATAAGAAGTTATTGATTTGAGTATTCAATATTTACAAGCCAATGACGTCACAAGCCAGTATGTTCATACAAAAAAGCGTTTTTGACATTTCATAAAAAGTTGCTGATTTGACTAGTAGTCAAATAGCGTTTTCAGTTGTACGTTTTTCTATTCGACAGTACCTTATCGATGTGTGAGATAAGTCCTGGAGGTGGAAACAAAATGAATGTGCTTTGTTTTAAAATTTTAACATTTTAATGATGGCGTGTCATCCGTGAAATATGGTGAAAGGGGTAAAAAAACATCTCCTACATTCTTATAGAGCGATTTAATTATTGAGTACTTGGTTAAAGATAAGGATATTAATTAGATAATAGTTGGTATTAACACTTCGAAAACAATGGAGGCTCGCTTTGTACTCTTACCACAATATTAAATGAATAAGTAACATAAGTTAAGGAAAAGAGAATAATATTGAGAACAAGGGAAAGAATGACACATTTTTTAATTTTATTTTTATGTAACTGAAGTCTACAGCTATAATATAATGGGTGTAAGGGACAGCGTCCCGCAAACTGATAGGGGTTGTTTAGTCAACGAAACTATGAACAACTATCACCAGGATTTTTTTCAGGAAATGAAATTAAAATTTTGTTTTTCCATACAAATTGTCGGATCGAGGCGGTCACTTTTTAGTACATACTCGCTACAAACATACAAACAAAACAACATACAAATTCATTGAACAATCTCCTCATGTTACACAAATCAACTACAACTCTTGAATGCTAAGCACAAAAGGACGCACAGTGATTCGGAGAACACGTTTTGCATAGCCGCCTGAGGTGGGCATTTCTCGGAACGGCCAGGTAGCTAGACAAAACAAACTCTTGCTGATTTTTTTTATCGTCCGCAACATTGTAAAAAGCTCTGGAGAGCTTTGAGAATGATTGATCGATTAAGAAATAAGTGTGATTGTTAGAAGGTTCTTATAACTTTTGTTCTGTCTTCTTCTTCTTAGCGAGTGGATTTTCGAGTCGAACAACGACCCGATAAACCCTAGTGTCAGAGTTTTCAAACCGCCTAGCAGCTTCAGTAACGTAAAAGGAGCCTATAATAATACTTATAAGAGTAGGATTTCTACTCAACAAATTTAAAAAAACATAAGTCGGTAGGTATTTATGATGATTCCTAGAACTGCGCTTACCTCTCGTGCTATAACCAATACCGCGCGACGCGCGAGTCGCATCGACCAATGATAAATTCCTTGATTGCCCGCATTTTCCTCGCGTTGATGCTTTCCCCAAAACTTCCCCCACACCGTTTGAAAGTCCCTAAATTTTGGGGAATACCCCACATTTTGGCAACCCTCAACCAGTGACAAACAGGAATGACGTCAACGTCGTTTTGGCGCGAAAATTTTAACTGTCAATTTTAAACCGCGTTTTTTCCGATAAATTGCAGTGTTTTAAATTTTTTTTACAATTTTGTGGTCTATTCTACATGGAATTCTTTAAAATGATAACAAAAATAAAAATATTGGATAACATTGCATCTCCCCTATCCAGCCAGTTCTATCATACAATCCTATTACATCTCCTCCTACCTCAAAGTACGAACAAACCTCAGAATGGCATTTGTTCTTTTATTTCCCTATTAATAATAAGGACGCGTGTTCGTTCGTCTGTCCATCACCTGCCCCCGGCGGCGGGTGCGCAACAAAACTTGGACATAAATCTCTTTTGGCTTTTGGTAAACCGATTTAGGGTGACCATAGCTTTACCTTTTCTGTCCGAGCTGTATTCAATGTTGCAAGTATACAATTCGATTATGTGTAGGTATATCAATCTGATAAATTTTAGCTGCATTATAATAAATATATTTCTTTAAATTACTTAAGTATTAAATTAAATTGTCTTCAATAACTCACTCTAAATTATTTGTTTTAAATATAATAAAAAACTACTTTCTTTTTTTTATAATTTGTTTTAAACTACTTCCATGCTGGTCTGGGAGTGATAGAAAAACATAGAATGTGCCAGCTGCATCTCCTCCCGGGTATGCTGTAAAAATTTGAGGGTTTCAGTATTGTAATTTAAGCGATGGGTTGACAACCTGTCACTATAGCAATATCTATTATATATTCTGTGGCAATATACAGATTGAATTACCCTCAAAACTTGTCAGACGTGGTGGAACGATCTTAGTTTAGGTCGTTTACGCTCTGCCTACCCCATTAGGGATAAAGGCGTGATTATATGTAATATGTATGTAATAAAAAACTTCCTGAAAACCGAAACATCATAGAAAAATATTTATCGACATAAAAGCAGGATCAGTTTCAGTGTTCAACAAGGTAGTACATAATTTAGGTCCTCTTCTTTAAATTATATACAATCAGACATATGCTTTAATTTATTGTATTTGACGATGCTAACAATGTAAACACCCTACTTTTAAGCTTCAACTTAGAATTCATTGCACACATTTCAATACAGAGGTACAATTCAATACAATACTTAGCTCTTTACATCTTGTGGAGCTGTTTATGCTATGTATTTTAAACAATTTCACCGCCTTTTCAGTACTTTAACAATAACTTTTAGTACAATACAAAGAAAGTTCTAGAATATTCTTAAATTTCATACATCTACAGCTTCTACTTATGTGAAAAATTGGTAAACCAACTCAAAATAATATTAGATGAAACTAACTGCAACTTTTACTTATTTCTAGAAAACTGAAGTTTTAAACCTAACTCACTTTCATGTCTTTGTTTGCCATAATGAGTTGGTTTTCTCTTTATATGTAAAAGAAAATACAAGATAATTTAGTTGGATGTGTAAAATTTAAACGTCAATAACAGTCACATTACCAATATTTTATAGCATTTAAAAATACATAAACTTAGGTAAAACAGTAAGGTACATTAAAGAAAGTACGATTTTAGTAGAAAGTAAATTAGCAATATTGGCTGGGCAAGTTTTGAGTTGTTGTTTAGTTTAATCGGAAACTATCCTGTTGATCTACTGCTTCTTCAAGAAAAACCTCAAGTAAGTTAAAAGTTACAAACCACCTGTCCTTTCTACCAAATTAGTTAAAAATGCAGCCTTCCTTAACCACCCAGTAGAACCACCCTAAAACCCTTCTAACCTTAACTCAAAAAGTCGAACGACAATTTAAATATGGCGCCTCTATCAAAGTAACAAAATTATGCAGCAGTCAAATCAAAAATTCATTCAACTTTAAACTTTACCCCGTTCACCAAAAAGTCCAACTGCATAACTCAAACAGGAATCCGTACATTTTTTGTTCTAAAAACGCACCTTTCCGGCCAGGTATAGTGCCAGAGGAATTTTAAATATACAGTTAAAAAAAAACGAAATCACACATGCAACAAAAAGCGCGGTTTCCTTTGTTCAGGAATTTACGAATAGATTACAGACAATGGGCAAACTTCACTGTTTGGTTCCGATTTTATCGTCATTTTAAAAGAAAGAATACTGCTCTTAAAACCCTAAAATAACTTTTTCACACTTCTAAATACGTTCACGCCATTTTGAGCCCAATTATCATCACCTCAAGAGTGTGATGTAAATTTTCGAAACGAAGACTCCAATTTGTCGATACATTCTGCCTTTATCTGAAAGTAGCTTGTGAATTGTCTTTCGCTAAATGCTCATAAAGGAGTTTGATGGCTTTCTTATGTCTTTGTTATCGTCAAATAAAAACATAACTATACATTTTTTTCTATAGGCTCTTACAACAATACATTTGCTGATAAGTGGTCTATCACATAAATTTTCGCCCACTCTAATGTTAAGGCGTGTTAGGTAGGGCCAATGTAAGCTTAGAATGACTCATTGTAATAAATGGGATATACTTGTTGCATTGACAGAAGCTATCATTCAGAAGTAGATCTACTATCAAATGACAGTAGCTTGAGAGCTCTTCAAATTTTGTCAGCCTTTTTTTATTTGATTCTCTTTATTGAAAGTATTATAGGTGTTGTAAAATTAGCGATGATAATTTTTTTGTCAAGTCATGAGGAAAATAATATTACTGTCACTTGTTGAAACTTCTTTTTTTTTTAACAAACTTTATTATTAACTAAGGTCAAAACCGAAATCCCAAACATAACCACTAAATCATATCCCAATAGACAAGGGGTCGACAGGAGACATAACTTACTAACACGAAAACAAAGAATTTTGACATTTCACAAAAAAAAAAAAAAAAGTCCATGTTTTACGGCTAAGCTAAAAGCGGCGCCGCGGGAGGCTGTATAAAAAATAACACCTTTGCCCAACACTCGTAAAACAATGATATTTACATGAAAGAACACCATTTTCATTGTTATCTTATGGAAGATATTGTGAATTTAACCTTGGAGTTTTATGACATCTGAGATCATATTACAACACTTGAAGTGCTATAAAAGTTGTTGTATAGCCAGTTTATAATGTTTTTTTACTGCATTTTTACCTTGCACGTTCTTAGTCTATGTATTTTGTATTAGTGTATATTCTTTATATTTTTATTACATACATACTAGCAAAATATAAATTCTAAATAACACTACCACTTTAGAATGTAGTAGAACATTTAATGCATGTTGTGCCTGACACTTGAATACTGTTATTCTTTTTTAGTTTCCCGCATTTTTGAAACAAATAGTAATAAATATTCTTTCATAATAAGCACATTCATATTCAACCCATACATTTGACAGCAACAAAAATCCGTACACGAAACGGGCGATTCCAGGAATGACTACATTAAAACTTTAACTGCAACTTTGCGAATACCGTTACATCGGATTGGGTCACGCGGACAGCTGTTCGTAGATCAATGGGATCTATAGATCGCGATCAATACCTCTATTGATCGCACATTGTTTAGTATAATATTACTTTGATATCGGATATGCTATTGATTATGATTTTATGACTTGATGATTTTCAATCGATTTTATGGACTTACTGATTAATACCACCTTTGTT
>JARACY010003996.1:0-29398 GCA_029255725.1 Scrobipalpa atriplicella | reverse complement strand
CTCACTTCCAGGCCCTGTGACAAATTCTATGTAACATGCACATAAAAATGATGTAGTAGATAAAGTACTCCACAAAGGTGGTTGGTAGCAGTTGCAAACTGTTTCAAACAGTTGCCAGCATCCTTTTAATTATTTTTATTATTAGTTTTAAATTTGATAACAGGCACATCTAGAGTTTTTGAATATAAATCTGAAATGTTTATAAATGTTTACTAACATTCGCAAACATAATTTACAATTAATTGCTATCGATTCGGTGAGGACACGACTTAACTAAATCTTTACTAAAATTATTGCCGTCCCTTTCTGTTCTCTCATGATAAAAATTTACATGTGACACTTTTAGTCAAGGTTTAGTGATTTTGTGCTCACCGAATTTCCCCCTTAAATTAAATTCAGTAGTATAGGTAGCAGTTCAGCATGTACTTAGTAAAAACATATTTTTTTTCAGGCTTCACTACAGATAGCTAAATGCGACATCTCTCTCTAATAAGCTCGTTAACTTTTCAGACATCAACTCGTTAGCCGTTTCAGCCGCTGAAATTCACAGCTTTTATTGTCACGTCACTCGTTTGTAGTGAGCTTTCAGACACCAAGCCTCCAATTATTTCAGTGGAAGGCTTTTGTTTCTATGCTGTTTACGTTTTGTATTGTAAGCAATGCTGACTGAGTAACGTGGTTAAAAAATCATCAATTTTTTTTTACTTGTGTTCAAACGAAATATTTCTTACATCTAGGACAGCCAGTATAGTTATGGTAAATACGTCCTTTCTGATGTATTTTTTTAGGATGTACCGTTATATCAGGATACCGTACTACCCTGCTCCTCCTAACTGCCTCCGTGGTATAGTGGTCTGAGCCATGGGCTTACGATCCGGAGGTCCTGGGTTCGATTCCCAGGGGGGGGGGACAAAGTTGATATTTGTCAATTTATCACTTTGTGAGGTTTTCCCCAGTTTGTTTAGGACATTGCAGGATGAATCACCTGATTGTCCGAAAAGAAAAAGGATTCCGTGCTTCGGAGGGCATGTTAAACCGTCGGTCCCGGTCGCTGTCTTGATAGTGGTCGTTACTGAAACCATGTCAGAGGCCTATAGCTGAGTTACTAGGCGGTTGGAAAACTCTGACACCAGGGTTTATCGGGTCGTTGTTCGACTCGAAAATCCAATCGCTAAGGAGAAGACCGTACTACCCTAACATCATTACCTATCATCATCATCATTTGCAGCCCAGATCCACCCACTGATGGGTATAGGCCTCTTCTACCCCAAAAATTGTATTAAATACAAATGTAACATAATTATTGACAGAAACTATAAATCTACCCTCAAACTGTCTGTCTGACAGACGTGGCGAAACGACCTTTGTTAAGGTCGTTTACGCTCTGCCTACCCCGTTAAGGATACAGGCGTGATTCAAAGTCAAAGTCAAATTGTTTATTGCAATTCTAACATTCAATGTATGCATGTATGTATTATAAATCTAAGGCCCGTATTGATAATCAGCACTCAAGAGTGACAGCGAGTTTCAGTTCGTATCAGAAATGTCATTTCAGTACAAAACGACCTGTCAAATCCATACTTAATATTGCTGTCAAACTTGAGATCGCTTTATAAATACGAGCCTAAAATCGCTTCGGTGCATTCAACCATCTCCAGCCCGCGTGTTACGAAGCTCTTCTTATAAAAACTATACATCTCTTCATACGTTCCTCAAATATTAGTATTTCAAGCACATTTCGCAACAACTTCATAGACGAAGATAATTACTGAGGAAAAATATCGTCACGTCATCGGTGCTCTGATTCCGAACGATTTCTTTCCTATTTATGATCTACACACATTCATTGAGGTTGGAACGGACGACAAACGCTAGCGGCCAGAAGACGCTTCAGCTCATGCTATGCGAGAGTATAAGACATGTTTACAATCAGATGACAATATAACAGAACTGAATTTGCAACATCAGATCAAACAGATAATTCTTGCTTCACAAAAAACTGCAAATGTCAATCAGGCAAAGTGGCAAAACCAAATTTAGTTCATGGTTTTAAAGATGACATCTGGAAACGAAACCAGGAACACTGTGCAACTTTTGTTTTATGAAGTTGTGATACAAAATATTTACAAGACGATTTTGAGTCGATAAATGTGAGGAGACCCTAATTGATTTCATATCGTGCAATCACACAATAATAACGACAACCGAGCGTGATATATGTCTTGTATGAATGTCCATTATTAACTACTAATAGACAACTGTCGATCTTTGTACCATATTTTTTTTTACATCAAATTAACTAAGCTTAGGTGACAAATGTAGAAAGCGGACACCGTAGTCTATGAACGTCTAAAATACCAGTACCAAAGACTTTTATGTATTTTTTGTGTCTGAATTTTAAGAACAATATGTGAAAAGTAAAAAGAAAGCGGGCAGAAATTGGATGAGAACGGCTGAAGACCGAGCTGAGAGGCGTGCCATGGGACAGGCCTATATCCAGCAGTGAACTGATACAAGCTCATGACGATGATATAAAAAATACATCAGTCGCTAAAATATTATAAATAGTACACCAAATCTTGTAATGTTACCCTGAATCTAAAACTCGCTCCGAACATATCAAATTGGATTTCCCTGAAAGAGCGCGCAATTAGCTATCTTCGTCGTTCGTCCTACTCGTATCCAATATGATAAAAACATTACGGTCTTTCTCGGAACCATGGCCATGTCGTCAGATGTTTAACACCTATTATTTGGCCTCTGACAAAGTTTAAACCATAAGATTAAACCATAGTCCTTACTAAATTAAAAACAATCTGACATAGATTTTTTTTTATTGCCTCCTTAAAAATTGAACCCACGACCTCAGTACCAAGGGTCCAAGCATTAAATAAATAAATCAACCAATAAATCCTCATCTCAATAAACATTCCTCCGATCCTGACCTAACCCACTGCGGCCCTGAGTCTGAGACCTCACAAAATGATTATAAATGTGTAAGTACTTAATCTCCGTGTGTGGTCAGAGATAAATCTTCCACGGCTTATACAGCAAATATCATTCCGAGCCGTGGTTCCACCCACGGCTAAATCAGTTTTACCGCAGCTAAAAGTTACCTAAGTATACTGTTATTCCCCGCAAACAGTTAATTAATGATTGATTGATTATTCAAATCGCCCTTGATATATCACGTAAAAATAAATTAGTTATTCCCATGGGAATGAGCCATTTTCCCGCTGTAAAAAGTAACCTATGTGTGACTCCAAATTACCGTCTATAATTTTTCCAAATTTTACCCAAATTCGTTCAGCCATTTAGGCCTAAAAGAGCAACAAACAAACATGATTACTTTCGCAAATAACAAGTATGGATACCCAGTAAAGTCTGCATCTACAGGACGACCTATAGGTTATTTAAAAAAAAAAACAGTTATCTAGTTTCCATGGCACAAAATTGGCTTAGTTAAAAACTAGATGGCGCTGTATGAATTTGCCTAGTATTTTGTTTTTATCTATGTCATTGCGTAAGAATTGTTTTGCTGACAGTACATACTATTTTACCACAGTCGAAATTGTATCAAATCAATCTGTCACGCTAAAAGATTAGCATAATTGGTCACCTAGATTCTTTTTTAGAATAATTCTTGTGACGTTTCTGCTGTCGCTACAGCGACAACGGAAGTCACTAAAGCGTGCCGTTGCGCAACGGACGAGCATTGTCTTGCTGACCCTACCGGTCGTACTGTAGATGCAGACTTTACTGGGTATCCATACTTGTTATTTGCGAAAGTAATCATGTTTGTTTGTTGCTCTTTTAGGCCTAAATGGCTGAACGAATTTGGGTAAAATTTGGAAAAATTATAGACGGTAATTTGGAGTCACACATAGGTTACTTTTTACAGCGGGAAAATGGCTCATTCCCATGGGAATAACTAATTTATTTTTACGTGATATATCAAGGGCGATTTGAATAATCAATCAATCATTAATTAACTGTTTGCGGGGAATAACAGTATACTTAGGTAACTTTTAGCTGCGGTAAAACTGATTTAGCCGTGGGTGGAACCACGGCTCGGAATGATATTTGCTGTATAAGCCGTGGAAGATTTATCTCTGACCACACACGGAGATTAAGTACTTACACATTTATAATCATTTTGTGAGGTCTCAGACTCAGGGCCGCAGTGGGTTAGGTCAGGATCGGAGGAATGTTTATTGAGATGAGGATTTATTGGTTGATTTATTTATTTAATGCTTGGACCCTTGGTACTGAGGTCGTGGGTTCAATTTTTAAGGAGGCAATAAAAAAAATCTATGTCAGATTGTTTTTAATTTAGTAAGGACTATGGTTTAATCTTATGGTTTAAACTTTGTCAGAGGCCAAATAATAGGTGTTAAACATCTGACGACATGGCCATGGTTCCGAGAAAGACCGTAATGTTTTTATCATATTGGATACGAGTAGGACGAACGACGAAGATAGCTAATTGCGCGCTCTTTCAGGGAAATCCAATTTGATATGTTCGGAGCGAGTTTTAGATTCAGGGTAACATTACAAGATTTGGTGTACTATTTATAATATTTTAGCGACTGATGTATTTTTTATATCATCGTCATGAGCTTGTATCAGTTCACTGCTGGATATAGGCCTGTCCCATGGCACGCCTCTCAGCTCGGTCTTCAGCCGTTCTCATCCAATTTCTGCCCGCTTTCTTTTTACTTTTCACATATTGTTCTTAAAATTCAGACACAAAAAATACATAAAAGTCTTTGGTACTGGTATTTTAGACGTTCATAGACTACGGTGTCCGCTTTCTACATTTGTCACCTAAGCTTAGTTAATTTGATGTAAAAAAAAATATGGTACAAAGATCGACAGTTGTCTATTAGTAGTTAATAATGGACATTCATACAAGACATATATCACGCTCGGTTGTCGTTATTATTGTGTGATTGCACGATATGAAATCAATTAGGGTCTCCTCACATTTATCGACTCAAAATCGTCTTGTAAATATTTTGTATCACAACTTCATAAAACAAAAGTTGCACAGTGTTCCTGGTTTCGTTTCCAGATGTCATCTTTAAAACCATGAACTAAATTTGGTTTTGCCACTTTGCCTGATTGACATTTGCAGTTTTTTGTGAAGCAAGAATTATCTGTTTGATCTGATGTTGCAAATTCAGTTCTGTTATATTGTCATCTGATTGTAAACATGTCTTATACTCTCGCATAGCATGAGCTGAAGCGTCTTCTGGCCGCTAGCGTTTGTCGTCCGTTCCAACCTCAATGAATGTGTGTAGATCATAAATAGGAAAGAAATCGTTCGGAATCAGAGCACCGATGACGTGACGATATTTTTCCTCAGTAATTATCTTCGTCTATGAAGTTGTTGCGAAATGTGCTTGAAATACTAATATTTGAGGAACGTATGAAGAGATGTATAGTTTTTATAAGAAGAGCTTCGTAACACGCGGGCTGGAGATGGTTGAATGCACCGAAGCGATTTTAGGCTCGTATTTATAAAGCGATCTCAAGTTTGACAGCAATATTAAGTATGGATTTGACAGGTCGTTTTGTACTGAAATGACATTTCTGATACGAACTGAAACTCGCTGTCACTCTTGAGTGCTGATTATCAATACGGGCCTTAGATTTATAATACATACATGCATACATTGAATGTTAGAATTGCAATAAACAATTTGACTTTGACTTTGAATCACGCCTGTATCCTTAACGGGGTAGGCAGAGCGTAAACGACCTTAACAAAGGTCGTTTCGCCACGTCTGTCAGACAGACAGTTTGAGGGTAGATTTATAGTTTCTGTCAATAATTATGTTACATTTGTATTTAATACAATTTTTGGGGTAGAAGAGGCCTATACCCATCAGTGGGTGGATCTGGGCTGCAAATGATGATGATGATAGGTAATGATGTTAGGGTAGTACGGTCTTCTCCTTAGCGATTGGATTTTCGAGTCGAACAACGACCCGATAAACCCTGGTGTCAGAGTTTTCCAACCGCCTAGTAACTCAGCTATAGGCCTCTGACATGGTTTCAGTAACGACCACTATCAAAGACAGCGACCGGGACCGACGGTTTAACATGCCCTCCGAAGCACGGAATCCTTTTTCTTTTCGGACAATCAGGTGATTCATCCTGCAATGTCCTAAACAAACTGGGGAAAACCTCACAAAGTGATAAATTGACAAATATCAACTTTGTCCCCCCCCCCTGGGAATCGAACCCAGGACCTCCGGATCGTAAGCCCATGGCTCAGACCACTATACCACGGAGGCAGTTAGGAGGAGCAGGGTAGTACGGTATCCTGATATAACGGTACATCCTAAAAAAATACATCAGAAAGGACGTATTTACCATAACTATACTGGCTGTCCTAGATGTAAGAAATATTTCGTTTGAACACAAGTAAAAAAAAATTGATGATTTTTTAACCACGTTACTCAGTCAGCATTGCTTACAATACAAAACGTAAACAGCATAGAAACAAAAGCCTTCCACTGAAATAATTGGAGGCTTGGTGTCTGAAAGCTCACTACAAACGAGTGACGTGACAATAAAAGCTGTGAATTTCAGCGGCTGAAACGGCTAACGAGTTGATGTCTGAAAAGTTAACGAGCTTATTAGAGAGAGATGTCGCATTTAGCTATCTGTAGTGAAGCCTGAAAAAAAATATGTTTTTACTAAGTACATGCTGAACTGCTACCTATACTACTGAATTTAATTTAAGGGGGAAATTCGGTGAGCACAAAATCACTAAACCTTGACTAAAAGTGTCACATGTAAATTTTTATCATGAGAGAACAGAAAGGGACGGCAATAATTTTAGTAAAGATTTAGTTAAGTCGTGTCCTCACCGAATCGATAGCAATTAATTGTAAATTATGTTTGCGAATGTTAGTAAACATTTATAAACATTTCAGATTTATATTCAAAAACTCTAGATGTGCCTGTTATCAAATTTAAAACTAATAATAAAAATAATTAAAAGGATGCTGGCAACTGTTTGAAACAGTTTGCAACTGCTACCAACCACCTTTGTGGAGTACTTTATCTACTACATCATTTTTATGTGCATGTTACATAGAATTTGTCACAGGGCCTGGAAGTGAGATAGCTGGTACAATTAATGGACCGTGTCACTACTCGGCTAGGAAAAATATATATATATATAGTCCTCCCAACTAAATGTATGTGACGGCGGGCAATCTCCCAGAGATCGGCCATCTGCGCAGGACTAGTTTTTAGTGCCCAAGTGTTTGCGCAACGCACAAGTGCACTTTCTATTCCCTCAATCTCTTATTCTGATGGAACAGACTGCCTGACGCGACCAGAGAGAAATCATACATAGACTATTTACATGCCCGCCTGACAGGCTGGACCATCTCACTTTTCGGATTGACAGGTGATCAGCCTTCAATGTCCTAAACAAACTAGAAACGACAACAAAAAAATGTTGTCTCCCGCCGCGAATCGAACCCGAGACCTCCGGGGTCATGAGCCCGTGGCTCGGAGGCAGTTAAATCCATAATACTTATAACATAGAATTTGTCACAGGGTCTGATAATGTGGTAGCTGGTACAATTAATGGACCGTGCCACTACTCGGCCAAGCGTGTAGGGTAAATGAACATTTTCTATGCACCGTGACGTGACTTATGATTGCGAAGTTATTGTACCCTGATAAGAGTTTATGGGGGTTTTTGAATAGCTAGTAGCGGTGGCGTGAAGATTGCATTGTAATTGTAAATGGTTTCTTGAACCTTGCGAAGTTAAGAATAGTATTTTCTCCCATTTGCTCGAAAATTGCTTCATTATTTAAAAAAAAAAACAAAACGTACATTCACTCTTTTCGGTACTCAAGTGCGTAGCGGTCGGCAATTTCTCCAAACGACATTAATGGCCATTAACGACCTCTGCACGAGGTCTTTAAAGTACACACTAGTATCATCTAGTACGGATTAGGTGTTTTTAAGTTTACAATATTAATTTTTTAAAGGCCGAATGCGCAAATGAAAAAAAAATAGAATGAACTAATGAATGGAATGTGCTCCTGTCATAGGCGCCATTCTAATTTTAATTATTGCAATATTATGGAGGAATTGCATGTTTTATGTTTATTTTTAAGTGTATTGTTATTGTTTCCTCGCAAATGAGAGAAAAGTACTGTACTAATCTCAGCCAAAATAGCAATGGTCTCGTTTACATTGGAAGGCCTAGACTGCGTCTCGGCCTTCCAAATTTACTCGACCATACATTGCTTTATTTTTGGCTTCTAAAGTAATGTACTATTTTACAGAATACATTCAGAAAATTATTATTTGATTTTGTTAGCTGGCAGACAATGGCAGCAATTCGTGGTTGCAAAATACGCGACCTAACTAATATAAGTCCATACCTGTCACTTTCTATCATGAGAGAACAGAATGGGATGGCAATAATTTTAGTTGAGATCGTTTAGAGTCGAATCGGGCCCAGTCTCTGTATTTAAAAGCAAAATAAAAAAATAGAAACCAAAAATATCACAAAGGTTTGGTTTGAATCCTCAACTGTGTTACAAAAATAAATTTGGATATACCTTTAACCAGTGATAAACCTGTAATGTTAACATTTTCACTTAGGACCAGATTTAAAAGCATTTTCTCGTTGTAATAATGTGAAAATCTTTAATTGACCCTCATGCAACCATGTCACATTTTGACCCTAGCTGATTTTGACAAACGACCAAAACCTTCTAGAACTCAATTCATCAGTCTAGACAGAGATGTTGATTGTAAAATTGGCTTGTATCGCCGAATGACAGGATCAAATGGGGTCCAATCTAAACAGCTGTAAACAAGCCATAAAAATTCGTTCTGATGATAAAGATGATGCAACTTTGCAGCCAAGGATGTATTCATTAGCATTCTTGAGTTAGTTTACGGACCTATCTATCATCTCATCTATCTGTAATGCTGTTGGTCTTGGTTACCGATTTTGTACCGATTTGATTAGTAAAGGTTTGTTTATAATGTTCTTTTCTCCCATTTGCTCTGAAATTGCTTCATTATTAAAAAAAACAAAGCATACATTCACTCTTTTCGGTACTCAAGTGCGTAGCGGCCGGCAATTTCTCCAAACGACAGTAATGAGAATTTACGGCCGCTAAGCGAAGTCTTTTAAGTACACACTAGTATGATTGAAGTGTTTTTTAGTTCACATTTCTTATTTTTTTAAGGCTGAATGCGCATGTTACTTTTTAAATTGGAAAATAAAATGAATGAATTAATGGAATGTGCTCGTTCATATTGGCGCCAAAGGAAAAGAAATTATCTAACAAAAATTGTTTCTTCTAAAGGTGTTTTATAATATTTCCTTACAAATGAGAGTCGACTCGGCCTTCCAAATTTACTCGACCATACATTGCTTTATTTACGGCCTCTACGGTAATGTACTATTACGGACAGACCGATAGATTATGATTCAGCTGCAGCAGAATGCTATTCAGTCACTGTTCAAAAATTATTTAGCAAAAAAGTAAAGGCAAATCATGTTTTCCCTTATTAGAAGGTACAATTTAGTTGATCAAATGAATGAGATCTAAGTTCTGGGACATTGAAACGGGATACAAAATTCATTGTACTGCCCATTCAGCTGTATGATATCATTATGTCTATATTGTAATTCTTATGGTAACATCAGATGTGTGTTTTTACGACATTTTCTTTATAGAAGGTTCATAATTAAATTACTTTTTCACACGTAAAGTTTTAATTTTCTTTACTTGTTCAATTATAAGTAAAACTTCCTCTGGGAACTTTGATAATGGTATTTATCTCATAATAATAATGTGCTGATTCATTATCAGTATCACCATTTGTAAACATTTAAAATTTATTGTCGTTCTCAGATCTCAATTTGAAAAATCTGTTCTGACAGAATTTGACGATCGCTAACCAAATGAGCTACTGCTGTCAACACCAACTTGGCGAATTTCTTATTCTCTTTTATTATTGTTATTATAATTTTTCTGTAATTTTTCTTTTAGGCGGAAGCCACGTCTTTTTCGCATGCGCGAATTTTCTTGCGTCAAAACTGGCGGCGCGTCTTGCGAAAAAAACAAACGTATGGGAATGTATGGGAGAGGCCACGTCTTTCGGAGAGAGGCCACGTGTTTCGGCGTCCGGCGGCGGTGCGAATTGCGAATGTCAAAAAAATCGCCCGTGCGTCTGCCAAACATCTGCCAAATCAGTACGGTTTTAGGGCTGCCACTTGTATAATTTTAGTTTTTTTTTATCCCGTCACGAAAAACGGACGATTTTTTACTAACTTAATAATAGTTAGTAGATATGTTACGCACAATCCCCGAAATCGCTCATTTCGGCCATTGAGCGATCTAAAACGATCATTGATGATCATTCCGCGGACTGGCAAACACGAAACAGCCAATTGCCAAATTCGGGGTTTGGCAGGTATGTAAAACGACCAATCCGCGGAGTGGTATTGACAAAATGCCAGATCCCGAACTACATTTAAAAAAAAACGATGTCATGGGACGTCGGGTCAACATGGGTCATGTCTGCGGGGATGAGTTGTCAAAACGGGGTTAAGTTATCAGTGCGGGATAAGTTATCAGAACGGGGATGAGTTGTCAGTGTGGGATAAATTGTCAGCGCGGGATGAGTTGACAGTGCGGGGATGAGTTATCTGTGCGGGATGAGTTGTCAGTGGGGGATGAGTTGTCAGTGTGGGATGATTTGTCAGTGTGGGGATGAGTTGTCAGTGTGGGGATGAGTTGTCAGTACGGGGATGAGTTGTCAGTGCGGGGATGGGTTGTCAGTGCAGGGATGAGTTGTCAGTGAGGGGATGATTTGTCAGCGAGGGGATGAGTTGTCAGTGCGGGATGAGTTGTCAGTGCAGGGATGAGTTGTCAGTTTGGGATGAGTTGTCAGTGCATGGATAAGTTGTCAGTGCGGGATGAGTTGTCAGTGGGGGACGAGTTGTCAGTGTAGGATGAGTTGTTAGTGCAGGGATAAGTTGTCAGTGTCAGACAACTTATGATGCGCTGACAATTTATCCCGCACCGACAACTTATCGCGCTCTGACAACTCATCCCCGCCCAGACAACTCATCCCACACTGACAACTTACCCCGCACTGACAACTCACCCCGCACCGCACTGATAACTCTTCCCCGCACTGACAACTCATCTCCGCCGACACGATCCATGTTGACCCGACGACCCATGACAGCGTTTTTTTTATTTAGTTCGGTATCTGGCATTTCTTTTATGCCATTTCGCGGTGTGGTTGAATCAAAAACTGCTCACTTCGCGGGCTGGCATTTCATCAGTACCACTCCGCGGATTGGTCGTTTTACATACCTGCCAAACCCCGAATTCAGCAATTGGCTTTTACGTGTTTGCCAGTCCGCGAATGGTTGCTTCAAAACGTCTGTTGTAAGATTTTTCTCTATAGAGCAATGGCAGCAATTCGTGGTTAACTAATAAGTCCAAACCTGTCACTTTCTATCATGAGGGAAGAGTACGGGATGGCAATAATTCTAGTTGAGATTTAGTTAAGTCGTGATGGTTACGAATCGGGCCCATTGTCTGTATCAGGTTCTTTGTTTACTTTTATTAGGATGTTATTTGTGTGCAATAATAAATGATTAAATATATATATTTTTAATCCGACTTTTGCACCGTGATACTCAGAATAAAACCTCCTTGTACTGGGTAGTTCTCCTGATTGACGGAAATTTCTGTCAATGTTCCGCGATAAAAACATTACATTAGAATAATTTTACTGCTACAAGCTTTTTAATGTGAATAGTAGGTATATAGCTTTTTGGATGTGGGTCACTTAGTATATTTTTTTTTAAATGTTTAAGTTTTTATGTAATAAATAGTTAAAAATTTCCGTCATATTATAATTTCAGTTGGAGAACTTCTACGCTGTGATAAGATTGCAAAATATTTTACCTGGCAGCCCTAACATGTTTTGACCATGAGTCCGTGCCAAATAACTTTGCGCGTGAAGAAAAATGGAACTAATTTTTCCAATCTCCAAAGTGTCATGTTCTAAAGACACTAGCGCCATACATAACCGCAAAGTTATCTGGCACGGACATGGACAATATGTTAACAGGACTGAGCTCCGGCAACAAGAAAATGTGCCGTGCGAGATAGCTAGATGTGAACTCTCTGTCCCTTTTGAATTAAGGAGACCGTTCCAAAAGTTCCAAAACCGTATACCGGGGTAATATCCTATGGTGCACTGCACTTATTACCGTAATTCTGCTAGCAGTGGACCACCAATCAGACGTCAGCAAAACAGCAGTAACAAAAAATTTTATTTGAAGACTTTCGCGCTTTGCACACATTATAACTCAAACACTTACGTGCTTTGATACCCCTGTTAAACAGTTATAATGGCCCCGATTCGTAACCATCCCGACTTAACTAAATCTCAACTAAAATTATTGCCATCCGGTTCTGTTCTCTCATGGTAGAAAATGACAGGTATGGACTTATATTAGTTAAGTCGCGTATTTTGCAACCATGAATTGCTACCAATGTTGAACTTGAGTTATCGCCTAAATTAAAAAATAATACTGAAACTCTCGAATTCCTTAGCTGGTTTTTAAAGTATATACCTACCCGGGAGGAGATGCGGCTGGCACATTCAATGTTTGTTTGTTTGTTTGTTTAAAACCGTATACTGGGGTAATATCGTATGATGCACTGCACTTATTATCGTTATTAGGAAATTAAAATTTATTTTTCTGGTATATTTCAAATTCTGCTAGCGGTGTGTTATTGCATGCAAGTCCGTTTTCTTGATTGACATTTAAGTCCAAAAATAAACGAATTTTGATTTGAAGTTGCTCAAGCTTATTTAAAAGCTCATCTGCGGCGATATATAGCGGGAGTCGGCGTTATCTAAAATAGGAAAGAGTAAAGTTTAAGAAAGAGATAGTAGGAAGATTGATAAAAAAAAAATTGACTAAACAATATTTTGTTTTATTTGTTACTGAGCCTTAGCCATACGGTTACGGAACAGTCTCCCCTAGTTGCTTTTATTTATTTTTATGTATGATATTTGCTTTTAATTATGTTTTTTACTTATGAAATGAACGATTACAAAGGGACAAAGAAATCACGTATCTCGTTCGATACGAGTTCTATCTCACTCGACTCGTTTTTTATAATATATGATAGCTCTGGCAGACCATATTCAATATTAAATACAAGTTCATAGGGCGTTATCTACACCCTATGAACTTGTATTAGAATGTAAATTTTTTATACCTAGTGCTCAGTCCTGTTATTAGCAATAAGTCCATGGTTTTGACATGGCATATATCTAAACTTATAAAATCGTTTGTCCTTACTGACTGACTGACTGACTGATTCATCAACACAGAGCCTAAACTACTTAAGCTAGAATCATTAAACTTAGAGAGCAAGTTCCTCTTATAACGTAACCTCCCACTAAGAAAGGATTTCCGGATTTTCCCTCCCTAACGGGTAAAAAGGGGGGTTGAAATTTGTATGAAAGTCCGTCAATTTTGAAGGTAGGATCTTCAAATTTTGTATTTAGGCTAATGATTAAAAAATAATTTATACGTGTTTCAGCATTTTTACATTTTTTACCCCTAAGAAGGTTAAATAGGGGATGGAAGTTTGTATGGAAATTCCGTCAATTTTGATGGCAGGATCTTCCAATTTTGTTTTTGGGCTAAAGATTAAAAAATAATGAACACGTGTTTCAGCGATTTTGTATTTTCCACCCCTAAGGGGGTTAAATAGGGGATGGAAGTTTGTATTGAAATTCCGTCAATTTTAAAGGTAGGAACAGTGCGGGAACTCAATCCCACGGGAAAACTCTTAGCTGCGGGTGAAACCGCGGGGCGGAAAGCTAGTTAGACATATATTGACATTACGTGACATGTTTACATAAATTCGCGCATTTGGTCGCGGCTTCTTAGTACAGGAGTCAACCTAGCGATAAATGATGACTATCGAAACAGATGAAACGTATGCATGGAGTGTGGCAAACCTCAATGAAAACTTATCAAACGTCTACCAATCGAAATATAATCGAAATAAAAAAGTATATAGTTCTTAAATAATGTCTCCTTCATTTTGTATGTGTTCCAATTATGTACATCAAAAAGTTAAATTGGTAATCTACTGGATTACAAACAATAAATAGGTATTGTTTTGCTATACAGGCATCATTAATTCAAAATGGTATCATTTATTTAATATTATCAAAACTTTAGACAAGTGTATCGGCATCATGCTCTTGGTCTATATTGGTCATGGCCTGTCAATTTAGACGCCGCCGCAGAAACAGACGCCAAAACAGACGCAAAAGTTGCCGCAGAATCAGACGCGCAAAGACGTGGCTTCCCTGTTATGGCGGTGTTTTTATTATTATTAGGCTCGCACTGCTGGGCAAATGCGTCGCCATCGCTTTTCATCTTGTTCTCTTTATCATCTTTAAATGCCAAAGTCCGTCAGTTCACTGTTATAAAAACATAATTGTTTTAAATAAATAGTGAGAGTAGCAAAAATATACTGAAAAATCATTTCCTATTGTTCCAGAACCAGTAATGTCCAACTAGCGGTCCACCATATAAAGATGGCGGCTGTAGGAGCGGTCCTTCTGGAGGCGCGGCCCTTCAGGCCCTTCAAGTCCTCGGAGGAGTACCTCTACGCCATGAAGGAGGACCTGGCCGAGTGGCTGACCGTGCTGTACCCCGAGCTGAGGGTCAGCGCTGACAACTTTCTGGATAGGCTGGACACCGGCGTCGCTCTGTGCAGGGTGAGTTGACGCACACACACACACACACACACACACAAATGAGTTCCTATCGCGATTAGTGATAGGTTGCTGCAAGGTTACTGCCCATCGCCACCCATCGACTAATAAATAACTAAGGAATAAGTCAGTCGTTACCACCTAGTACATTTTTATGGTTTAATAATAACTAACGATACAGGTTACATAAAAAAAAACTAAAAATGTGTTTAGTTTTTAAGGCACTTAAGCCTTTGTGATGAAAGTAAGAAAAACGAAACGCATCGGTTCGTCGTTTGTTGACAACTGTTTCGTCTTCACTGACTCATCAGATACGGAATTTGCCCGTATGACAGTTGGTTTGCAAGTGCTTCGCTCTTGTGAGCTTAGCTGGTTTGGATCGGAACGGAATCCAACTCTTTAAGAGAAGCCGGTTAGGCACAATCTCCGCAGAGTAGTCCTCCCCCGCAAGGGGGCCTTTCCCACGTGTATCCCTGTCGAGATAAAGCAATGTCTAGTTTTTAAGGCACTTAAGCCTTTGTGATGAAAGTAAGAAAAACGAAACGCATCGGTTCGTCGTTTGTTGACAACTGTTTCGTCGTTCGAGTTGGATTCCGTTCCGATCCAAACCAGCTAAGCTCACAAGAGCGAAGCACTTGCAAACCAACTGTCATACGGGCAAATTCCGTATCTGATGAGTCAGTGAAGACGAAACAGTTGTCAACAAACGACGAACCGATGCGTTTCGTTTTTCTTACTTTCATCACAAAGGCTTAAGTGCCTTAAAAACTAGACATTGCTTTATCTCGACAGGGATACACGTGGGAAAGGCCCCCTTGCGGGGGAGGACCACTCTGCGGAGATTGTGCCTAACCGGCTTCTCTTAAAGAGTTGGATTCCGTTTCGATCCAAACCAGCTAAGCTCACAAGAGCGAAGCACTTGTAAAAATGTGTTGATTTAATAAAATACTACATCTGACATTTAAGTAAATAGGTAATAATATTTTAGACATTCCGTCACTGGAATTATTTCAATGACTAATTTATTTTATGTACTGCATTGTAATACGAAGTGAGTAATTTTAAGTCGATTTATGAATAATTTTCCTGCTATTCCGAAGTTGCTATATATTACCTATTTAAAATTTTAAGCATTTAGCTGATGGCGCAGAATAATATTATTATAAATAATAGCTGAAGGTGCTGGCCCAGTATCGAATACAATAAATGTACATAATGTCGAAGTCCTCAAAATATTTATTAGCCTTCAGCTCAGCAGAATAAAAAAACGTACAAATAAAATAGCTACTTACTCGTATCTTATCATTATGTTATTCTTGATAACGTTTTAAGCCTCTTTCACTATGTCTTTTATATGATGATATAAAATGAATGAATAAACGTCTCTCTCTATAAAAAAAATAAAAAAATCTTTGATTTATTTGCTAAAAAATGTATTTTGCTATCGGACTTTTACAAAACTATTTTTAAGAATTACTACTTACATTCTATTTAGTTATTAAGCGGTGAAACGTTAGAGAACAATTTATCCAGTCTTGTAACACCTCATCGACACTAAGTATCTAATAACATCGTTGCGTCTACCACGAGTTTCAACAAAATTAGCCTATAGAAATTGAATTTTCCTTCTATTTTTTCATTGTTTCATTCACAGTCATTTCAGTGTTGTTTGTTTTGCACTTTTGATCCTTTGAATTTCTGCCTTAGACTTACTTAGGTACGTCGCTGGCTCAGATTATGATCACAGCAAATAATCACAGCCTTAAATTTCATTAACAAAATCTATTTGATTTTATATATTTTTTTACTTGTAATTAGTTCTCATGATGATAAATTATCAGCCAAAAAACTCGTGGTAGCCGTACAGATTGCAGAGATTAGCCTAACCGCAGACTACACACAACGGCATAATTGGGTACTTGACTGGGTAGCTCAAAAATTCAAAACGTTTATACTTAAAACTGATGGCTAAAATTATTGTGGATTTCATTCATCATTTAAAAAAAAATGCACATTTCGATTTTAACAATCGAATTAAAAGTATATAAGTTATTGATTTGATTAGTCAATATTTACTAAAATGTGACGTCATAATTTACTATTTTCATACAAAAAAGCGTTTTTGACATTTCATAAAAAGTTGCTGATTTGACTAGTTGGAAAGTAGCCAATTACCGGCTTGCTTACCCGATGAGTTTACTTTCTACCGCCGGATGTGTCTAGTTTGTCACTTGTTGATCAAACAACCCTTTTTCCTTTAGCTTTAGCTTTTATCACAGATACTAGATAATGTTTATTTTATCGATATTTCGCTTCCTTTACATGACTCTGTTGATAAGGCTGGAAATAAGGTTAGGTTTCTAAAAAAAACAGTAGAAGTTACATATAATCACACGTTTATCCCTAATGGGGTAGGTAGAGCGTAAATGACCTGAACAAAGGTCGTTCCGTCACGTCTGACGTGTTTTGAAGGTTATTCCAGATAGATCTGTATATTGCTATAGTGACAGGTTATCAGCTCATCGCCTAAATTACAATACTGAAACCCTCAAATCCCTTAGTTAGCTGATTTTTACAGCATGCCCGGGAGGAGATGCAGCTGGCATGTTCTATGTTTTTCTATCGCTCCCAGTCCAGCATGGAAGTTAGTTACTACTTATTATTATATTCTGTGGTTAGGCACATTAAACAATAAAGAAGTACATAAAATAGATAAGTAAACAAAATTAATACCAGGTGCATTTTGAAATTAAGTATATAGGATTTATCCGCGGGAATAAAGTATTTTCCCGCGTTAAAAAGGAGCATAATGTTCGTCGCCAGGCTACCATCTATCTCCTGAAGGTTCAGCCATTTAGATGTGAAAGAGTATAAAATAAACAGAGTTACTTTCGCATCTCTGTAATTATTATAACATTTTGTATGGGAATACTATAATTTTAATATTAAGCTAGTTCGATGAGCTCCCCAGCGCCCTCTCAAGATATAAATTTATTGCGTCTAAAATATAAACATATTAGTGAATATTTTACGTTTTGCGAAAATTGGAGAAAATTATTCATTATGTAATGCATAAGGGCACTATTTACACTTAGTGTCAAAGCTTTGAATGTCGATATGGTCAAAAGTGGCCACTTTTAGCAAAATCGACATTCAAAGCTTGCTGGATTATATAAAGCAAAAGCCCGATGGATTACTAAATGAAGAATTACTTCCGATTTTCGCAAAACGTAAAATATTCACTAATATGTTAATATTTTAGACGCAATAAATTTATTTCTTGGGAGGGCGCTGGGGAGCTCATCGAACTACCCCGTCTCATGAGGTCAGCATCTAATTACTATTTCCATATGAATGAGAAACCAGACAAAGTCACAGTTATAATCTTGTATTGCTTGTCTTTCCATTTTTTACCTCACACGCCTGCAAACATGATTCTAATCTAAGAACAACCCGATAAACCTTAGTGTCAGAGCTATTTTATCGCCTAATAGACATGGTTATATTAACGATCAAGATCAAAGACAGCGATCCAGATCGACGGCTTAGTAAGAATGCTCTCCGAAACACGGAATCTGAACAGACAATCAAGTGATTTAGTTTGAATTGTCATAACCAAACTGAGGAAATCCTTACAAAGTGATAAATCAACAAAATATCTACTTTATATTCTTCACGTAAGCATCGAACCTACAGTCTCCGTATCGGGAGCCCATGGCTCAGACCACTAGACCACGGTGGCAGTGATGTTAACTCTCACACGCTTACAAACATAATTCTAATCACAACATGCAATCTATTCGTGAATGCATAATTTTCAATCTGTGCCCGTTGGTTGGTTGCGAAAGTGACAGATGACAGTGACAGTCGGTGACATCTCGCTAAACGACTGTCAGATTATGTTAAATTGTTTGTATTGGTCAAGATTGGCTTTGGATTAGTTTTACTATTCAGTGGTTTAGTTAATTTTATTTTAGACTCGAGTTGACAGGACTATTCTGTATTTAAAAAAATCACTGACCCAAGAAATTTTCTCATAGGTACATTATGTCACGCCTATATTCCGCTAAAGCCGGCCGTTTTTAGCAATAATTTTGATAGTAACTGCGGGGTACTATTTGCTCCTCAATTTTTTAATTCTAACAGGGAAGCCACGTCTTTGCGCGTCTGATTCTGCGGCAACTTTTGCGTCTGTTTTGGCGTCTGCGGCGGCGGCGGCGTCTAAATTGACAGGCCATGACCAATATAGACCAAGAGCATGATGCCGATACACTTGTCTAAAGTTTTAATAATATTAAATAAATGATACCATTTTGAATTAATGATGCCTGTATAGCAAAACAATACCTATTTATTGTTTGTAATCCAGTAGATTACCAATTTAACTTATTGATGTACATAATTGGAACACATACAAAATGAAGGAGACATTATTTACGAACTATATACTTTTTTATTTCGATTAGTAGACGTTTGATAAGTTTTCATTAAGGTTTGCCACACTCCATGCATACGTTTCATCTGTTTCGATGGTCATCATTTATCGCTAGGTTGACTCCTGTACTAAGAAGCCGCGACCAAATGCGCGAATTTATGTAAACATGTCACGTAATGTCAATATATGTCTAATATATGCCATGTCAAAACCATGGACTTATTGCTAGTAACAGGACTGAGCACTAGGTATAAAAAATTGACATTCTAATACAAGTTCATAGGGTGTAGGTAACGCCCTATGAACTTGTATTTAATATTGAATATGGTCTGCCAGAGCTATCATATAAAAAATGAGTCGAGTGAGATAGAACTCGTATCGAACGAGATACGTGATTTCTTTGTCCCTTTGTAATCGTTCATTTCATAAGTAAAAAACATAATAAAAAGCAACTATCATACATAAAAATAAAATATAAAAGCAACTAGGGGAGACTGTTCCGTAACCGTATGGCTAAGGCTCAGTAACAAATAAAACAAAATATTGTTTAGTCAACATTTTTGATTATCAATCTTTCTACTATTTCTTTCTTAAACTTTACTCTTTCCTATTTTAGATAACGCCGACTCCCGCTATATATCGTTGCAGATGAGCTTTTAAATAAGCTTGAGCAACTTCAAATCAAAATTCGTTTATTTTTTTACTTAAATGTCAATCAAGAAAACGGACTTGCATGCAATAACACACCGCTAGCAGAATTTGAAATATACCAGAAAAAGAAATTTTAATTACCTAATAACGATAATAAGTGCAGTGCATCATACGATATTACCCCAGTATACGGTTTTAAACAAACAAACAAACAAACAAACATTGAATGTGCCAGCCGCATCTCCTCCTGGGTAGGTATATACTTTAAAGACCAGCTAAGGAATTCGAGAGTTTCAGTATTATTTTTTAATTTAGGCGATAACTCAAGTTCAACATTGGTAGCAATTCATGGTTGCAAAATACGCGACTTAACTAATATAAGTCCATACCTGTCATTTTCTACCATGAGAGAACAGAACCGGATGGCAATAATTTTAGTTGAGATTTAGTTAAGTCGGGATGGTTACGAATCGGGGCCATTATAACTGTTTAACAGGGGTATGTATCAAAGCACGTATGTGTTTGAGTTATAATGTGTGCAAAGCGCGAAAGTCTTCAAATAAAAATTTTTGTCACTGCTGTTTTGCTGACGTCTGATTGGTGGTCCACTGCTAGTAGAATTACGGTAATAAGTACAGTGCACCATAGATATTACCCCGGTATACGGTTTTGGAACTTTTGGAACGGTCTCCTTTATTCAAAAGGGACAGAGAGTTCACATCTAGCTATCTCGCACGGCACATTTTCTTGTTGCCGGAGCTCAGTCCTGTTAACATATTGTCCATGTCCGTGCCAGATAACTTTGAGGTTATGTATGGCGCTAGTGTCTTTAGAACATGACACTTTGGAGACTGGAAAAATTAGTTCCATTTTTCTTCACGCGCAAAGTTATTTGGCACGGACTCATGGTCAAAACATGTTAGGGCTGCCAGGTGAAAATATTTTGCAATCTTATCACAGCGTAGTAGTTCTCCAACTGAAATTATATGATGGAGATTTTTAACTATTTATTACATAAAAACTTAAACATTTAAAAAAAATATACTAAGTGACCCACATACAAAAAGCTATATACCTACTATTCACATTAAAAAGCTTGTAGCTGTAAAATTATTCTAATGTAATGTTTTTATCGCGGAACATTGACAGAAAATTCCGTCAATCAGGAGAACTACCCAGTACAAGGAGGTTTTATTCTGAGTATCACGGTGCAAAAGTCGGATTAAAAATATATATATTTAATCATTTATTATTGCACACAAATAACATCCTAATAAAAGTAAACAAAGAACCTGATACAGACAATGGGCCCGATTCGTAACCATCACGACTTAACTAAATCTCAACTAAAATTATTGCCATCCTGTACTCTTCCCTCATGATAGAAAGTGACAGGTTTGGATTTATTAGTTAACCACGAATTGCTACCATTGCTCTATAGAGAAAAATCTTACAACAGACGTTTTGAAGCAACCTTTCGCGGACTGGCAAACACGAAAAGCCAATTGCCGAATTCGGGGTTTGGCAGGTATGTAAAACGACCAATTCGCGGAGTGGTACTGATGAAATTCCAGCCCGCGAAGTGAGCAGTTTTTGATTTGATTCAACCACACCGCGAAATGGCATAGAAGAAATGCCAGATACCGAACTAAATAAAAAAAACGCTGTCATGGGTCGTCGGGTCAACATGGATCGTGTCGGCGGAGATGAGTTGTCAGTGCGGGGAAGAGTTATCAGTGCGGTGCGGGGTGAGTTATCAGTGCGGGGTGAGTTGTCAGTGTGAGATGAGTTGTCTGGGCGGGGATGAGTTGTCAGAGCGCGATAAGTTGTCGGTGCGGGATAAATTGTCAGCGCATCATAAGTTGTCTGACACTGACAACTTATCCCCGCACTAACAACTCATCCTACACTGACAACTCGTCCCCCTCTGACAACTCATCCCGCACTGACAACTCATCCCTGCACTGACAACTCATCCCACACTGACAACTCATCCCTGCACTGACAACTCATCCCGCACTGACAACTCATCCCCGCACTGTCAACTCATTCCCTACTGACAACTCATCCCGCGCTGACAACCCATCCCCGCACTGACAACTCATCCCCGTACTGACATCTCATCCCCACACTGACAACTCATCCCACACTGACAACTCATCCCCCACTGATAACTCATCCCCGCATTGTCAACTCATTCCCTACTGACAACTCATCCCGCGCTGACAATTTATCCCACACTGACAACTCATCCCCGTTCTGATAACTTATCCCGCACTGATAACTTAACCCCGCACTAACAACTCATCCCCGCAGACATGACTCATGTTGACCCGACGACCCATGACATTGTTTTTTTAAAATGTAGTTCGGGGTCTGGCATTTTGTCAATACCACTCCGCGGATTGGTCGTTTTACATGCCTGCCAAACCCCGAATTCGGCAATTGGCTGTTTCGTGTTTGCCAGTCCGCGGAATGATCATCAATGATCGTTTTAGAACGCTCAATGGCCGAAATAAAAGGACATTTCGGGGATTGTGCGCTTTGCATTTGCCAATCCGCGAAATGATCCTTTTTTTTCCGGCCAATGAGCGATTTCGGGGATTGTGCGTAACATATCTATTAACTATTATTAAGTTAGTAACAAATCGTCCGTTTTCCGTGACGAGATAAAAAAAAACTAAAATTATACAAGTGGCAGCCCTAAAACCGTACTGATTTGGCAGATGTTTGGCAGACGCACGGGCGATTTTTTTGACATTCGCAATTCGCACCGCCGGTCGCCGAAACACGTGGCCTCTCTCCGAAAGACGTGGCCTCTCCCATACGTTTGTTTTTTTCGCAAGATGCGCCGCCAGTTTTGACGCAAGAAAATTCGCGCATGCGAAAAAGACGTGGCTTCCGCCTAAAACATCATCCTAATCCTAATTCTATCCTAATTATAATCCTAATTGCTAATAATATATAAAAGCGAAAGTTTGTGAGCGAGTGAGTGTGTTTGTTACTTCTTCACGTCTAAACAGCTAAAGCGATTTTGATAAAATTTGGTTTGGAGGTAACTGACACCCTAGATTAACACACAGGCTAGTTTTTACCCCGGGAAAATGCCTGATTCCCACGGGAAAACTCAGTAAGCCGAGTTATTATTCCATTTTTTTTTTGTTTATTTGGAACAGCAAGCAACTGTGTACAAAATATACCAACGAACTAGGGCCGAACGAATGGGGGCCCCACCGCTAGGGATAAAGGCTCTTAAGACGCTTTGTAATGCTACTTACTACACCGTCCGTCACATAATAAAGAAAAAAATTCAATTATAATTTATGATCTTGTCAAACTTATAAAGTGTCGAAGGTTTTGTTGCAAAATTCACCAGATTGCATTGAAAAAGAGTTTCAATAATTTATAATATGTGATTATAATTAAATTGTAATATAGTTTTGATTAGATGTTAGTCTTTTAATGAATGAATAATGATGAACTTTTCTTGGATATTTTAATTTACATTTAACCTTTTTTTTTCAGTGTCACAATCACATTACCTTTTGACGCAATGTTGGAAATAGTTATATTTAAACACACCGTTAATATTATTAGATCGTTAGACTGAAAAGTAGGCTAAAGTACAAAATTAAGTTGGGAGTCTTCTGTTGAATTTAGACGTGTGTAAATGTAATTAGATTGTTATTTTGAACGGGATTATAACCACGATTATATTTATTGTCTGTAAATGTATTTAAGGATTCGCAGTTTTTTAAACTTTATTAAACTGCCTCCGTGGTCTAGTGGCCTGAGCAATGGGCTCACGATCCGGAGGTCCTGGGTTCGATTCCCAGGGGGGGAACACAAAGTTGATATTTGTCTATTTATAACTTTTGTGAGATTTTCCCCAATTTGGTTAGGACAATGCGGGCTGGATCCACCTGATTGTCTGGAAGAAAATGAATTCCGTGCTTCGGAGGGCACGTTAAACCGTCGGTCCCGTCACTGTTTCTAATAGTGGTCGTTACCGGTCGATGTTGCTCCACGTCCGTAGGAACTACCTTAAAAACCCTACACGTGACCCCGGGCGGTGCTAAGAGTTCAACACAACCGGCTGCTGCACCTATCCTCTGGACCTCGCAGCAAATAATGCCATACGATAAATAAATAGGATTCGCAATTGTCTTGTCATTGATCATTATCATTAGTGGGCGGATTGATAAAAGTGAGATAAGTATTTTATAAAAATAGATTTGTGTGAAGGGTTGAATTGAAATAAATAAGCGCTGCTAAGTTTGAATAAGGGGTGATAATTATGTTATCCTTATTCTGATGTCAAAAGTCGTTTTCACATCAATATACTAAATGAAGTTGCAAATTATGCCAAATAAAATCAAATTCTACTTTATAGGACTAGCCAGGTACCTACATTACTTTCAAATGAACCTTTAAATTGTGCGTAAAATCAATTTGATAGTTAAGGCTATAAATCTAGATAATTACTGTTTTGGGAGTTTATGAGTGGCGCCGTGACTGAGCAACCCCTATCAGTTTGCGTTAAGTTGTCCCTCATGCCTGGTGTTTTAATGTCCTTTACACCTGATATTTCAATGAATTCGGCAATTGGCTGTTTCGTGTTTACCAGTCCGCGAAATCGTTTATGTAAAACGCTCAATGGCCGAAATGAAAGAACATTTCGGGGATTGTGCGTAACACATACACACATACATTAAATCACGCCTTTATCCCTATTGAGGTAGTCAGAGCGTAAACGACCTAAATAAAGGTATTTCCGCCACGTCTGACAAGTTTTGAGGGTTGTATATTGCTATAGTGACAGGTTGTCAGCCCATCGCCTAAATTGCAATACACTGAATCCCTCAATTCCCTTAGCTGATTTTTACAGCATGCACGGGAGGAGATGCAGCTGGCACATTCTATGTTTTTCTATCAATCCCAGTCCAGCAAGGAAGTTACATTTTGTAAGTGCGTTTCAATAGCTCAAAAATAAATAAAGAATACTTTTTTATACGCAAAACATTCCTTGGGCATTTCTTAATCTAATTTTAATATACTCTGCTCAAAATCTCAAATTTTTGCTCCAGGCAATATAAAAGGGTGATATATAAAATTATACCTTGCTATCACTAATAAATGCACAGTATAATAACATGTTTTGCTTGAAATTATGATCTAGATGAGATACAAAGTTGTTCCAAGAAGGACGGAAATGTTTTAAGCTCGTATTTATAAAGCGATCCCAAGATTGAGAGCAATATGAAGTAGGGATTTGACAGTTCGTTTTGTACTGAAATGACATTTCTGATACGAACTTAAACTCGCTGTCAGCCTCAAGTGCTGATCATAAATACGGGCCTTAGTATCCGATTAGGTTAAAATTAGGGATCTAATGCTTACAAATTCAAAATGAACTAAAACACGGGATGTAAATTGTACGAAGACCAGCGCTGTGGAGGTGTACTAAGGCCCGTATTTATAATCAGCTCTCAAGAGTGACAGCTACTTTGAGTTCGTATCAGAAATGTCATTTCAGTACAAAATGGTCTGTCAAATCCGAACTTAATATTGATCTCAATCTTGAGATCGCTTTATAAATACGAGCCTAAGGCACCTTCGAGACCTTTTTGTCACCCTAGGCTAAGTTTTTTATTATTATTATTATAGCTAGCCTATTAGATCCCACTGCTGTTTTATTAGGTCTTACCAAAATTATCTGCAACGATTGATGTGCTTTTGTGAATTATAATGTTTTAGTGCCAAATAAAGGCTTTATTTACAGTTAATCTTGGTTTACTTCAACCTTCGATCTATTACCTACAGTCCACTCAAGAAGAACCGAACATAATTATTTTGTTAAGTTTAAATTGTATAAATTATAAGGCTTAAGTTTAAGGCCCGTATTTATAATCAGCTCTCAAGAGTGACAGCGAGCTTGAGTTCGTATCAGAAATGTCATTTCAGTACAAAACGGTCTGTCAAATCCATACTTAATATTGCTCTCAATCTTGAGATTTCTTTATAAATACGAGCATAAGTTTCGCCCTGTAAAATAGTGACAAATAAAGATTTTTCTATTCTATTCTATTCTATTCTAAAAAACACAAGTACTACTTAATTATTTTACTGCTGTTTTACAAAGCGCAGGTTCAACAGGCTGAGGTCCTGGTCTCGGGTTTAGTTGCCGTAGGTTCCATTTCCAAAGTTCAAAGTACTCTTGATAATAATTATCATATCAGTTTGTTAGGCATAGTTTGATGAGGACAATGCGTGCTGAATCACCTTGTTATTTAGAAATGTGTAAGCTAACGACATCAAAATAGATTTAATAATAATAAAAAAAAAAATATTTTCAGACAACTCAAGTCCATAATATTATAGATGTTAGTAACAATTTTAACTTAATTTATGTTAGTATGACAATTGAGATAATAATGTTTTTAAATTGATATTTTTTTATGTGACTGAAATGTGTATTAATATTGTTTCAGGTAAGTGACCAACTTATTAATATTACCGACGATACCATCCAATAACACCTTAGTAAAAGTTTAATTCGTTTAAATTTCTTAACTATTAATTATCACGTGATATTTACTTAATCCCGTGTTATGCTTCCATGCTGGACTGGGAGTGATAGAAAAGCATAGAATGTGCCAGCTGCATCTCCTCCCGGGCATGCTGTAAAAATCAGCTAAGGGATTCGAGGGTTTCAGTATTGTAATTTTGGCGATGGGCTGACAACCTGTCACTATAGCAGTATACAGACAGATCTATCTGGAATAACCCTCAAAACTTATCAGACGTGGCGGAACGTCTTTTGTTTAGGTCGTTTACGCTCTGCCTACCCATTAGGGATAAAAGCGTGATTATATGTATGTATGTAAGTTACTTAAAATTTTGTTGCTTCTGTTCTGGGGCACATCTATACTAATATTATAAAGAGGAAAGATTTGTATTTTTGGATTTTTGTGTGCATGTAATGAAATAACTCAAAAACTACTAGGCCGAATTCAAAAAATCTTTCACCGTTAGAAAGCTACGTTCACCCTGAGTAACATAGGCTACTTTTTACCGCGAGAAAATACATGATTCCCACAGGAAAACTTATTTACTAGCAGCGGGTAACACCGCTGACAGAAAGCGAGTAAAACATAATATAACCAAACAAATCGACTCCCGCGATTATTTTCTTGACACAAAGGTCTCATAAAAAGTATAAAAACCCCACCTTTACACATATTTTTGTAATCGTGAACAATAAAATTACTGAATGCCACCAACATAAATGATCGGTCTCAATCGATACCTCAGCATACAAATTCCAATCCAAGATGGCTGCAAGCGAGCACGTATTGAACATAAAACATGGCAAAAAAGCACTTGGAATTCTTGAGGAATCAGGGTTTTGTGTAGAAATTCCAAACATCTTTTATTGCGCCATTATTATTATAGCTGTCACAGTGGACTGCTCATTGCTGGGCATGAGGCTTCTCTGGTTTGGGAGTATTTGCTGTACTCACTCATAGACTTAGATTGAAGCGTAGGATAAAATGAGGCACACTTGGCAGGTAAGCATATTCAAAATCGAAGTCTCAGAGACCGCTGGACCATGGAAGCGTTAAAAAAAACTCCATTATATTGCAAAGTGCAAACCCAAAGTTGTCCTAAAGAAGTGCATCTTGACATTCTTATCAATCAATTTTATTCTACTTTCGAAAATATTAGGAACTTGAGCACTAACCTCATACCGAACTCTAGGGCATACAGGTGTTTCCCACCCTAAAAACCTACTTGATTCCAGACACGTAGGAAACCTGGCACATTCTGGCACATTTAGTGCAGTCTTGCTGTTGAATATTCCGATCATAATATACTGGGTGTCATTGTCACGGTGTCAAGCAGTTCTGTATTTGAAACCTCCAATAGGAAGAATAAAAAAAATAGTAAGCCATGTGATGCTCATTAGCGTTAGGCATTTCATCGCCCCATGTCTTTCTGCGGGCTGTGCTGCGGGTGTCAACTAAGTGATAAATCCCAGGGTATGCATTCCCCTTCAATATGGCATCTAAAACTGTGCTGACCAATGCCACTACCCTACGTGTATATTATGGCAATTATAGTCTTAACAGGGGAAAAGCCTTTGCCTAGCAGCGGTAAACTGTTGTGGCTAGTACGAAGAACAAATTACGCGATTTTTTTAAATAACACAACATTTTTGTTAATAAATGAAAATACTTGTTTGGTGTTTTCGAATTCTGGGTTATTTGCCGTCAAGCTTTACAGGCCCTGTATCAATCTGTGATTCCAATGTACTTATAATGATTCGAGCAGCCGAACTGAATTCGAAATTGAAAATGCGCGTCGCCTGCATTCTTGCGCTTAGATTGTGCTTTCGTACGTACGCGTACGCGCATACGTTTAGTGGTTTTACGTGTGGAATATAAAGAGGTATATGAAAGTGAAGCTTTGGACAGATGGTGTTTGATATTTGATTGTAGATTGCAGGTTCTACGAAGTATTTCTATGGTTCTTTCTAAATACGATTATTCCCTTCCCGTTAGCAAATAGTACAGACAGGTTTAATTGTTCCTATCAAATCAATGGTATGCTCGCATACCTTCCCCCTGGAGTCTAGTACCAACCTACATGCTGCTTTCTGTCAACTGTTTACTTAAAACTTTTAAGGCCTATGGGTGTTACACAGTTGAACACTGGTCTAGAGTTAAGAGCCAAACCATATCGCAAACAAAAAATTAATGGCAATGCTTCTTGTCAAGTTGAAATTCCCTTAAACTTAAACTATCTTTTTGAACATCGGCAAGCCGTCAAAGACATACATACATATAATCACGCCTTTATCCCTTATGGGGTAGGCAGAGCATAAACAACCTAAACATAGGACGTTCCGCCACGTCTGACAAATTTTGAAGGTTATTTCAGATGGATCTGTATATTGCTATAGTGACAGGTTGTCAGCCCATCGCCTATATTACAATACTGAAACCCTCAAATCCCTTAGCTGATTTTACAGCATGCCCGGGAGGATATGCAGCTGGCGCATTCTATGTTTTTCTCTCACTCCCAGTCCAGCATGGAAATAAAAGACGTAATTACTTTTAGCGATTCAATAATTTCAGTTTAATTTTTATCACCTTCTCTGACGCTATTTAATAAACAGTAATCGCGAGAACGAACTTGACATATCATTCGCAGATCGCGTCAAAGTTATCATGACATAAATATAAATGTCATTTCAGTAATTACGATCACCAAAAATTGTGTTAAATGGACAGTTTTATTACGGTTTTATTTGCTTTATTTCAATTTAGGTAACAGCTGACAGGAGCGGTCCTTAACACGGTATGCTTATCTGACGTATCAAGAGATTTTTTTCAATTCGTCTTAATTTGGTATGGTGTCAATTGCCCTTCAATTGCGATTTGTGTTAACTCGAGTCCTTAAGATAAAATTTACGT
>JARACY010003995.1:0-29407 GCA_029255725.1 Scrobipalpa atriplicella | reverse complement strand
CCGGGCACTGCATTCAAGGTGACGGACGGCCGAAATCATGGGTCTTTTGTACCCATAAATAATGCTTTCTTATAGTTTGATATTAATACACTTGAATCTTATATCTACCTGTTTTTACACATACGTACCTACCTTATAATAATTATAATGATGCCCGGGTACACAATAAGTTTTCTTACGGGTATACCATAAGTTTTCTTAACATATTTGACATGACGAGTTGAATTATTTTAAACGAAACTTTACTGACTGTTACTAAATCATGAGAATAAAAGGCTTTTTTTTTATAATTAATAGCTAGGTATTATTTATTATAGATATAGTTCCTTTATTTACATACCGTTTTATTATTGTATTTTATTTATTCCGTTATCTCTGTGTGTGGGTGTGTGTACTTCTATACCGATTTCAAGTTCACTTTTTACGCACTTGGGTTTAGAAACATTTTTAAATTTTCTTACTAGTGCCTTAAAAGACTTAATGACCACTGGCAGACCATAGTATATGACCCTGTATAATTGCTTGGTCGTTTAAATTATGGCAAGAATTCGGGTGTTGTTTATTTATTTGGCAAGAATTAAAGGCGTTTTATTGAGAGAGAAACATGGGATGAAAGTACGAGATTTATTTTTGACAGTTGGTCATTATTTTCTTTAGTAGGTATAGAGTCTTCATAACGTACTTGTAAGATGGTTCACTTGTTTATTTTTTTGGCAGACAGTAAACTTTTACAATATTATGAAACTCCTTGAAATGATAAGCACCCAAATGGAATTTTAGTAATTATCAAAGTATTTTGCAATACAGATTATATGGCCAACTGAGATTAAAAATAGCCAAGAAAAATATACCTAAACATAGAACATACCAGATACAATAAAAAAGTAAATAACGCATAGAAAATTGAATTAGCGATTAGCGAACACAGCGTGCCAAACGCTGTTACAACTAAAAAAAAAACCATAAGTTTTATTTTTATGTCATCGAAGTATTTTGAAGTAGTCTTAAACCAAATAAAACGTGTGAAATAAAACACGTTCGTTTTGAGTAAACTTAGGTATCATGTTAACGGATCATTTATTTATTTATAAAACTTTATTGCACAATGTACAAAAGGCGGGCCTAATGCCACGCGGCATTCTCTACCGGCCAACCATAGGGATAACAGAGAGGGATTGATGCGGGTGCACTCAGGTAAAATAAGAAAAAAAACTGAAACTAAAAGAAACTTACATAAAGAAATGGGAATTAGGAGATACATATCGATATTGAAGAATTAAAGAATAAAAATACTTACAAGTACTTATAATATATTATACTTACATAATAAAATAATTAAATCTACAGTAAACATAAATAAATATATATATTATAGTATATAAATATACCTAATATACTAAATACATGTTATAATAATACCTATTAAATAAATATCAGTATAGAATATATATAAAATAATAATGGAATACTACATACTGATGTTTTACAAATTAAGTAGACATACCTAGTAGCTGAGAGTAATGTTTATAAACTAATCTCTTGAATATTGTACGGTTAGGAGCTTTCCTAATTTACCACGAATACTTATTCATTTTATTTGCATTCCTAATATTTTGGCGTTGTTGTAAGTATCATGATCATGGAAAACTTGACAGAACAGATTGATGATAGGTACACAGACTCTTGTACCGGAACCGAAACATCGCGAGCTAAAATGAAATAGACAAATAATAAATATTCAAATGCTTGTCAAAACCACAAAACTCTCAGCCTCGTCCCACGCCTATACAGGGTGTCCAGGAATTAATGGATAACCCTTTAACTGCGGCTAGCTTGACCGATGCCCTACTTGTAAAAAAATTATGACCTCAGTAAAAGTGTCACTTTTTTTTTTCACCGTAGGAGGTCAAAGACAAAATTTTAAAAATATTTTGCCTAATTTTTTCAATAAAACTTATTTTTTAAATTATTTTCTTATAAATAGGTACTAAAATAATGTATTCATTTTAAGTATCAACTATTAAGGAATATAAAAAAAAATAAAAGACCCAAAAATGTTGATATTTGATGAAATGGCATGAAAATAACTGAGCGTAGGGAGAAAATTATTAAAAAAACGGTTTTTGTACGATATTTCGAAAACTGTGACACTTTTACTGAGGTCATAATTTTTTTACAAGTAGGGTATCGGTCAAGCTAGCCGCAGTTAAAGGGTTATCCATTAATTCCTGGACACCCTGTATAAACAATATAGTACAAGTTAGTACAATGCAATGAGCACCGCCTCTAGATTGTCACTTGTTACTTGTAAGTCTATTAGCTCGACCGTGACCACTCACCTTAAGTTACGGGTTAACCTCTGCACTTGTTCTTGCAAGCAATCTACAGGATGTTTTAAATAATAAATTTGAATAATAATGGCCTGACCTACCGTAAGGTGAAAATGAGATCTCGCAGCAGCTTAAGCAACTCTTGATTCTTCCACAATACCATTATGCTCTTTTTTGAAATGTCGAATGATTCAGAGTTGATATGTTTAATAATTGTAGCGTTACCTACTTAACAAAATATTCAAAACCAGATCAAACAGCCTATTTTATGTGTACTCATAAGTATATAATTCAAGGGTCATGTGAAATAACCTATATGGAACCCAGGCTTGATGATATTTACCACAACACAGTAATTTCTGCATTCTTGTTCCGGCTTGAAAGGCAAATTATCAAGTGAAATTAGCGGTGAACAGGTATGAGACCTTTTATAATGAGGGCTACTATAGAAAGCAACACATTTCTGGTATCCTATTTCTAGTGCAGTAGGACCATATAGTTCTTATAAGTTGTAGTTTAAGCTAAGTCTGGAATTCACTTTCAGAATGTTGAAAAAACTGTGCTAATGTAAAGATCATCCTGTAGCACCAAATTATATAGAGCGAAAACAACAAACAAGTTCCTCGTAAAAAGCTTTAAAACGCACCAGCCTTGCGCTCGCACAGCTACAAAGCGGAAGTATTAATTAGCAAACCCTACCTTTTTTAGGTCAAACGCATAAAAAACTGAAAATAATATAGGTAGATCCTTGACACGCTTTTTAGATAATTATGAAGTTTGTAGTCAAAAGGCTTTCATCTCTGGTAATAATTAATGTTCGTTGCCAGTCATTAATGCGTAATAATTATTATGTGTTAAATAATGTTACTACAAAATCTCATTTTATGGTAAAGTTTAATTATGAATAAATTTTAGGCAGTATCGAATTTGCAGTAAAACTGGTAATTAATGACTGGATTATCTAAATGCAGTCTGGATTTATGCAAAATCATATACCTACGTACTTATTAGTTTTAGTATCCTATTAATTTTAGGCCTTCACCCGAACTTAATCAATATTTTAATTTATTTTTACATGAAGTTGATTTATTTTTCTGTGATAAAATAAAGTAACCTAGATTATATACAATACACTAAGGATAATTTAGCAAATATGTATATGTGCAAGATTTTTGCAAACAAATAAACACTGTTGAAATTAAATAATCTCATTTTCTTAACATTCTTCGTGCAAATTAAACCATAGAGAAGAAATGCAAAAAACTGACAAAATCCGCAAACTTCTAAAAATTTCTATTGAAATTCAAAAACATATAAACATACCGACTTTGTAATTTGACGCAGACGAATAACCAGTTGCAACGAACCGTTGATCTTGAAAGTTAATTAAACTAAATCAATAACCTACTTAAATTCACACTTAGATCACACAATATCAGTGCTTCAAAATATAAAAAAAAAATAGTTCAATTATTACCAGTATTCGTCCTCGCATCAGATGGGCTAAAGTCACTTTTACTTTAGTGGAGAAGCCCCGCTATATAAGCGTCTGGTCAAACGGAGCCTACATCACACAACCTCAGCCGTCTGTAGCGACCGTACCAAAATGGCCAAGTGGAGTATTGTAAGTTTCGAAAAAGGAGTGCAGTGCAGTGCTTGTGTAGTGAACAAATTTTGTGGATCTGTGCGGATTTTTGCGGACCAATTTCGGAAAATGGAGTAGCTAAAGTTTTTTCGGGACGTGCTTCAGTCAAAGTGTTGTTCAAAATCGAAAATTTTTATTCGTGTCCTAAATTTTCAAAATTTATTCAGCAAAATTCAATCAGATACACAAAATTTTAATGTTTAATGGTCTATTAATTATAATTACGATATGTATGACAGAATTAATAGTTCGAAATTTGCAAATTATAGCAGTGATTCACAATCAGACCTAAGTGGATTAAATATTCAAAAGATTGCGTTATAATGATCTCAAGAAAGACATGCTCTGTTAGGTGATTTCGAAATTCAAAATAATTTGGCGTGAGAGTGAAATAATTTGCTGATGAGTGTTTTTTTTCTGCAGGTCGCCCTCGCTCTCATCGGCTGTGCCGTCGCTGAGCCGCCCTCAGGCTACAGCTACTCAGCCCCACAGCCAATCATCTACGTCTCATCTGGTCATAGCTCTGGAGGTGGTGGTTACTCCGGTGGTCACAGCTCGGGAGGCTACTCATCCGGAGGCTACTCCTCAGGCCTCAGCAGCGGTGGCCACTACACCTCCGTCCCCATCGGACACCAGACCTCAGAGGGCTACCATGTCGACCACCATCTATTGGAGAAGATCAAGCACATCATCCTGAAGGACGAGATCCAGAACCAGGCTATCCAGCAATCTTCCTCCTCCCACGGACACCACGGCGTGTCTTCCCACTACGGCCCCCCCGCTCCCGTCTACGGAGTGCCTCATGACAGAATCGTCGGCATTGAGCTCGACCACGTCCAGCAGGGTATCCAGGTTGCCCAATACCACCAGGCTGAGGAAGGTCACGGAGGTTACGCCGGCGGTTACTCTTCCGGCGGTTACTCTTCCGGTGGTTACTCTAGCGGCGGTCACGGAGGTTTCTCCAGCGGCGGATCTGGTCACGGATTCTCCAGCGGCGCCTCTCTCTCCTACTCCGCTCCTTCCGTCTCCTACTCTGCTCCTTCTATCTCTTACGCTACCATCGGCGCTCCCGCTGGATCCTACGGAGTCCCGTCCCCCTCATCCTCATACGGAGCTCCCCACCACCATTAAAAACCTGAAACCAAGTCATAGTCACTCATCTCATTAATTATTATAAGCTCATGTGATCGCATTCTAGACGTAAATGTATTATACTGTTGATATATTTAAGTTTCTGTAAATAAAAAAAAACTATGTTTGATAAGTCGTTGATTTAATGTGCAATTCGAAGGTAATTTTTGCATGTGTCTTACGTCACATTCACCGTCTTTATAAGTGGTATTACGTGTACAATCGTAATGCTATAAACGATATATTATTTCGAATGGAATCAAGTCATATCGATCGAAATCGAAAGTGATGCGATCGACTTTATTGCAGTGAAGGTGCAGTGACGTAAGATACAACTATTGATGGGAATAGTGATAATTACTAGGATTCTACTTCACTTTTGTCTTACCCGACCGGTCAAGTCACTTTTACTTTCGATCAGACATGAGTTCCATGACACAGACAGATTAGACAATTTATTCATACCGTACAGAAATGATATCATCATAGATAATTATCGTTCCGAATTGACCACCCACTCGAGCAAGAAAATATAAGCCATTCTTACATAATAAATTTGATACAAGAAAGTGATATAAATTTGACACATCTCGTACGATTTGATCATGAAATTCAAATTAAGTACTTTAATTTGAAAATATACTTTTAATTACCCAAATTAAGGCAATCAATCATTAAATTTTGCAAATATTTACGCTTCACCATTTCAAAAGCTTCGGTCACCGTGAATCTATCTAATTTAATCTCGTTTTCTAGAACAAGTTGTTGCTCTTGCATTACGTTCTCAAAAACACCACCCACTTGTCTCAAGTTGTGTAATCTCGATTCTGCAAAATTAGCGAATATTTTCTCGCGCAGATAATCCTGGTGTACTTTCTCTGCACTCCGAATATCTGTTGCGCAAGCGCATATAGGCGGTCAAGTTATGCGCGTCGTATGCAAGGAGCGATGGCTATCTTGTGTCTCCTTGGTTTAGGGCCAGTTTCCGTCACCAAGGAAGAGGTAACTGGTTTTATAATAGAGTTGTATACTTACAATCATTGTTATAGCATCCTCACTCACAGGCGAAGGTAGTAAGATTGAAAGTGGTGAAGTGGCTTCGTGAACGAAAGATCCTATTTGTAAAGGTGACTTGCTATTTCTTAAAGAATTTGTTCACAATAACAGAAATAATTTTTATAGTAAACTAAACACACTTACGTAAAATTCGCGCACGATGATTTGAATTTATTGTGTGAAGGTATGTAGAATCCCATCAAAATGGCAAAACCAATATTGACGACGCACTAGCTTAAAACATAATTAATTACATACATTACACTTAAAATTTAATTTCATGTAATAAAAAATTGCACCACAAAATTTGGCCACTGACACATTACAGCCATTAATAATCACAAATTTTAATCGTATCGAAAAGTAGTCAGAGTAATCAACATTTCAACATAATGATTGCTAGATTGTGGTAAAACTACTTTTGCCTCATATAAGATCGACATATACGATATTGTATAACTTGTGTTAAATGTATCAAGTGTATTGAATAACCTTGATAATTTTGGTAAAAGGATAAAGGCCAAAGTTTGAAGTGGGAACTATCTGAACGAAATCATGTGACTGAAATAAAATATAAATTGTTTTGTTAACAAACACTTAATAATAATTTTCATTTTATCCATTGATATTATAATAACAATAAACGTGAACGTAAACACATGGCAAATTCTCTCAATAAGTGGGTCAGAACATTAATATCCAATTAAACTCTAAAGAGAAGTGATCTAGAAATATTAGATGTTCTAGAAATCTAGAAATTCTATACTGAATTTAACAAAAAAGTAGACGCGTTATGCAATGGTGGTGTCTCAAATTTAAATATATAATTCGATCCATATGTAATGATACCTGAATAAGCTAATACTGAAATCAATGATACACCTGTCTGCAGCATAATTATTAGATAGGTATTGGTCTTACGATCAATTGCAAAATTTATGAATGAATAAGATGTTACACAGAAAAAAGTAACTGAACTTTAAAACGAGTTACATACTTTTACGCCGCCGTTGTCTCATCAACATTTTTTGTAATTGACCACTCAGATATTGATGAAGGGAGTGTAACATCAGCAATAACAACAACAAAAAAACATTCATTAAGCATCCCATACTCGTAAAGTTTCAATTATGTTTTTGAATACATTACCGTTCGGTATTCGCAGAATTTAAGACGATAATGACTTCCAAGTCTTTTGGTGAGAGGTTTAATTTCGCAAGTGGTTTTTAAGCGATGGATTGCAAATATTTCTTGTAATGTTATTACGAACAGATGTTCAGCTACATAATTTGCATAAAATATTTCTCATAAGGTATCTATTTTAAATGTTGGTTACATTGTCTCAAATAAAGGCGTGTCTAGTTTAAATGTTGGTTGCGTTGTCTCAAAAGACAATTCTATCATAATATTATACCAGACTCAGCTTCTAGTATCAGCTCACAAATAAGTAAAAGTACATATCTAGTTATGTTATACTTCCCATTGCCAATTTAACAATCGATAAATCTTTATTGTCTTTACCTTATTCGCCAACAAAAGCATCACTATCCATTTAACCCTTACCCGTTTTCATATTTCTCACGATATCAAGATTGTCATGGGTTACAATTTTGCTAATATCAACAATTTTGTCTAGACTATGAAGGCCATAAATCTAGTATTTCACAATGCTAGTTTCCTAAGCTTTGTAGTACTCGTTATTTTCTCTAGCTCTACCGGCTTCGCCCACTTTGGCGTTATGTAGTCCAACAAGTAACTGGCCACTAGCTTAACCTCTGACACCACCGTTGCGGCTAAGGCGTCTATCTTGTAAGTCAGTGCATTAATAAGGCAGTGACGGGTATGCCGCCGTCTGGTTAATTTGATAAACGTCACGTAACCGTTTGTGAGATTTTTTTTTTTTTGGAGATGTCTATTGTATGCATGTTTTAGAATTTTATTTTAAAAGGCAATTTCATGAAGTAATAGTGTTGAAATTAAACCAACCGCAAAAACATAAACACAATACATTATGGTAGAGCCCAAACTCTCTAGTATACAAACAATCGTAAGAAA
This sequence comes from Scrobipalpa atriplicella, assembly GCA_029255725.1. Lineage (NCBI taxonomy): Eukaryota > Metazoa > Arthropoda > Insecta > Lepidoptera > Gelechiidae > Scrobipalpa > Scrobipalpa atriplicella. The sequence goes on along the minus strand of JARACY010003995.1, from coordinate 21,190 downwards.
CAATGACCGAACTTTATGTAAATTAGCTCGAAGTATCTAATAAAATGGCTCTAATTGCAACACTATTTACAAAAAAAGGAAAAATTTACATAAATTAAAATGTTAACCACCGTAGCGAATAGCGAATAGATGAGCCGGCGGATGAAGAAAGACGCAATAAATCAATCTAATGATGAGTCTGTTTGACTTGACCTCACTAATGCCTGATTGGAACTGGTCAAGTTGATGATCTTATTCAAGGTGAAGTCATGTGAGCGACTTTGAGGACCAGTGGACATAAATTTTATGAATGACGTAAAAAGGTGACAAATGGGAATGAGATAAATAATGGCGCGTCTTCTCGTCTTTATTTTGATAAAAATATACAAAGATTTGATAAATATATATACCAATCCGTACTGGGTGCACGTGGTCGACAATTCAGGGTAGGATCGTGCCCCTCGGTGGGGACGTATAAAGCCGATGATGATGATGATGAGGCATAACATAAGTTACAAATGGTAGGTAAATAGTAACATACCTTTTCCATGTAAATGCTAATGAGCCGACATAAAACTAATTAACAATTAAACAGTACAAGCAAAACTTTTGAAACAGATGACCATAAACTGGTACATAGTTACATCACAAACACTTGCCCAGCATGACTCAGTTACGCAATCAGGGCTTACGTTTAATAGAGGTAAATGGGCAAACGACTAACCGGTCCCATCTTATTTCACGCGTTACTCCGAGCAATATTACTTAAGATGAAATTTTACAACTACATCGGAATGCTATTAAACACTAGAAGGAAAACAAATCTGAGCAAGATGGCAATCACTTTCTCAATAAAACTGATGATGTTGAAAAAATTTAACATGATACACAAAATAGTAGCAAAACATTTTGTAATTAAGATTAATCTGGTAATCGATATTAATGCAGATTTCATAATGTTAGATAACACACGTAAAGTGTTATAACAGTGCATCTCCAACAAAACAAAAAAGAACAAGAAAGTAAACAAAGATGAAGTAACAAAAGCCTTGAAAGAAGTTCTATTTATGCGCCATTGCAAAGTCATGGACATAATGTAGAACCACCAACTGCAACCGCAAAAGAAATTACCGTGGAAATTTCCATTCATTGAATCATTACGGCGCCTATTAAAGGTCATTTCCTACACAGGAGAAATTTCATTACGAACTATCTAACAATAGCCTGAGATATAAACTTCTAGATTAACACTTTGAACGCGCATTATTTGCACCTACCTACAATCGCCTCTCTGAACTTTACCTATTTCAATTCTTCAGTCAGCTTTCTTCTATCGTTTTGGAAAGAAAATAAAACAAAAGTAACAAACTATGCTCTAATGGAGGGCCAAAATATGTTGTTCTATGACCAAAAGTTACATATGCGTGACCTTTACCTAGAAATACTACATAGATATATTGTAATCGAAAACACCAAGTTTTATTGAAGCATATAGATACCAGTCCAAATTTAGAAGCAGGAATCATAAGAACATTCAAAAGAGCATTAATAGCAGAGCAAAAAAGTTTGTTGTATATGTTTAAATAAAGACAACAATGAGAAATCAACTATTAAACGGATTACTCACTTTGAATAAAAGGTCGCGTACTTGAGTAATCCGTTTAATAGTTGATTTATCATGTCTCACTTAAGTTTAAATAACAATGAGAAAACAAAATCCGGAAGAAAATTAAGACAACATCTGATTGTATTGTATTATAATAATATTATCTCATTCAGTCTATAACACAAATAATACATGTCTCTGTTGAATAAACGACTAAAATACAAGAAAGTGTTAAAATATTTTTTCTTTAATTATTTGTTACTTATACTTCCACTCAGTAATGGAGAGGCACTGCAAGAAGAAGAATACTTTTTACTATACGAAATTTCAACACATTTTTACCATAATTAAAAAGCCATAAAATAATGGTAGCAATTTGGCCTTAAAATGTCAAAAACAATTCACATCTTACTTAAAAGGAATAGGAAACAATGACGAAGATGTAATGAATACACAAGACGTCAAAGAAAGCTGCTTGAAAATCGTTCAAGTCGAAACGATTATACGCGGTCAGCAATCGAAGCCGGTTGTAATGCTGCAAAACTATCGATAGTTAGCCTATCGATAATAATGTTATAGAATTGAAGTAATCGTTACTATCGAGGGAAAAAAAAATCAGTACTGGTATGCAATAAAATTCAATATTATCAATTGATCTTATTATTGATCTGAGATGGTATCGGTGCGCTTGATACCCATACTATTTGATACTGTCGATATTATAGACGCACATGTTTGTACTATTATTGGTGATAGGTACTGATAGGGGCACTGCTATCGATAATATTTTTTCTTCCTATCGTAGTTACTTAATACGTATCTATAGTTAATATCGATACTATTTATAGTTTCATCGATACTATCGATTTTGACCAAACAATCGATAGCCTATCGATAATGGCATTGGCGTAATCGATCGGCAACACTAGCCGTTTGCTATACCGCATAACACTCACATAATACAACCTTCACTGTGACCGATGCACTTCCTACAGACGTAAGAGGTGCTAAGAGTAGTATAGACAGTGTTTTTTTTTTTTTTTTTTTTTCAACGATTTTAGAGGGCTTTTGTACGATTAGTACACGCCAGCCCTATTGTTCCTTATAGACGTTAGATCACTCATACATAATGTTTAGGTTGGGTTTGCCTGTGCAGAGCGATTCTGTTCAAAAGCTTTATATAATAGACAGGGATATTATTTGAATTTTATTAGGGCTTTATGATAATAAGCTGTTTATGACTTGTGACTACTGGTAAGTGCTGCATTACTAGAGAAAGGATTTTAATGGTTTTCGTTTGCATTTATTCTCTTCGGTTAATAATAAATGCTGATTTTATTTACCTATGGTTTGTAAAGACATTCTGATATTACATTTTTTTTATTTAGTTTCCTGATTAGCAATCTATTGGTCAATAGATGTATCATACATATTTTACGACTGATAAGTGAATAAGGTATCTTTTTATTATACCGAAGTAAAATATCTAGGTTACTAAAAGGAGTACGGTAAAGAAAAAAATGGATACTAAGAGCATACGCACTCGTAAGTAAGTAAGTAAGTAACTCTTTACAAAAATATAAACATTCAAAAAATCAATTTCAACAATAATACATGTGCGCAAAAGCGGTCTTTACCAGACAACATTTGGGTAGATATAGTAACTAATAACATAGTGACTGCGACAATACTAGAACTTCTAAGCTCTACGGTCGTGAACGATCAATCTTGCGCGCGCGCACCTTGCCAGACGGACGTTCACAAAACAAGTGATGAACGATCAGCGACAAACCATTATCTTCTAACTTCTGACTGCCTGGTATATTATCAACTACTGTTCCTACTGTCTGTTTCTTTTGTATGGCTACTGTTAGTTAATTGTTAAAGTACTTAGTAAGTTACCTACGCTTCTATATTTTGCCTTATTTTTACTGTAATCCGATTTACAAATTATTTACATCATAATAAAATATTTATGTAATCCAAGGTTAAGTGTATTGTAAATATCTATACATTTAACACGTATTTTTTGGATGATATGCGAAAAACCTCCACATGGTCCATAACAGGCAACTCAATGTATTAAAAACTGCCTTTTTATGCCTCTGGGTGAACTCACTCCATCGTCGACTCTGTCTCAGTTATCGTATCTTTTGTCATAAAGACATGAGCAAACCCACCTTACAGAAGGTCATTTTCTGTTTTTCAGATGGCATTACTCTCCATGACATTAGAGTGATAGTTAAGTTATATCATGTGATTGCTTAACCTTGTTGCCATAAAGCTTTAGCAACAGGGTCAATCAGATAAGACAAGTTTGATTGCATCTAAAACAAAAAATACATATACTGCTTGATCTTAAACTTGTTTTATTACAACACAACTATCATGCAGCTCTATAGTAATATTAACAAGTATCTAATAAGTGTAATATGGTCATAAGAATCCGTAATGATATGCAATAAGCTCACTCCGCACACTAATGCCACTTTATGCCTGATAATGAGATGGTACATTTCTTGGTTGTCATGGTTACATTCTTCTTCTTCTTTTCGTGTCGATGGAAATATATATTAAACTGTTTTAGACCAGTGCGAAGCCACGCGCACGGCTTCGTCGGTGGCTTTCCACAGGTCCTCCAGCGAGCAGGTGTTGGGGCACGCTGGACATGTCAGTAAGTGGGCCATGGTTTGCGAGTCTGCACCACATGTACAGTTGCGAGTACTACTATAGCCCCATCGGAAGAGAGTTTCCTTGCAGCGGCCGACCTGTGACCGGAGACGGTTGAGGGATCTCCACACCGGCCATTGTAAGTTTTTCCCTGGGGGCAGGTTACATTCACTGCTAGTGATGTGACTTTATCCAATTTATGTACACAATTTGATTTCAATAATAGTGCCAAACTTAATCATGATGATCTAGCATTTTCTTTGATGACAGTAACAGTTGTTTTATAATAAAAATTCAATTCAATTTATTGCTTTATCTTATATGTTAGAAAGAATTACTTACATGGAGTAGGGAGGAGCTGAATCTGGCGACTGATAACGCAATTGCCATCGCCAAATACTGGCAAGGGACGATATAGGGTAATCTATTAAATTATGTATTTATAAATAACTATTTGGATTGTTTACTCGAAGAAGAAGAAGGAGACTAATATTTATTTAACAACTTTTTTAAAACAGTTATCTTTTGAATCTATTGACTGTTAGCAACAATTTTGAACCAACAACCTTGCTTCATAGGAATGATTTACATTTCTTCTTCTTCTTTCTTCCTAGCGTTTTTTCCCGTCTAGCGACAGGGTCTGGCATTTCTTGTCTTCTTCTTCCACTTTGCCCTTTCCCATCTTCCTCGTTTACCTTGCAGATCTTCATGACATTTTTAACAACACTCAACCATCGCAGCTTTGGCCTTCCTCTCCTCCTTTTTCCTGGTATGTCGAGGTTGAGCGTTGCATTGCCGATGTAATCAGGCGGTCTCCTCTTAACATGCCGAAACCATCTCCATTAGATTTTTTTTTGTATTAATAAATATTTTGTCTCTCTAATATGCGCTCTTTCAATCTTTTCGACTTCCAGTTCAAATATTTGTTTCACTTTGAACGTCACTATATAAATGTATATCTTCATCTGCATTCTTTTTAAAGTCATGTTTGCTTCAAACTTTATGTAGCGTGACAAGAAACCATTGTCTAGAATTAGAAATGTCTTTATTAGACTTTGCGAATTCGTTTGAACGTAGATCCATTGAGATAACGGCTGTAATGTATTTATTATTGTCATTTATGTACGTACAGGTTATGAAAATCATATTCAATATAAACGTTTTATCCTGTTTTTTAAAAGTTAACTCCATCAGTTGTCTGTGTATATCCCTGATCTTGACATGTTTTACAATTTTTATCTCAATTGCTACGATGAGATAGATACCTTTCGGTTACACTACTTTCATAGAATGCTCTGAAAGTTCCCAACTAGCAAAATTTTCGATATACAGCTATTATTAGCTGTATATCAGCTGTAGAAACAGTCGCATATCTATTGTAAACAAGCTTATATCATGCGAATTTGGCCCCACTTTAATGGCTATTAGGAGATATATTAGATATATTAAAGCTCCGCTTAGGACTACCGGGAAACAAATCATTTGTATATCTGTGTCCTTCTGAGCTAGCTGGTGTTAAATCAGTGACAAAAATTCAATTGTGTCACAGTCATTAGGAAACAGAAGGGTCGCAGCTAACGCTGATTTACAATAATTTGATTACAAATTGTTGATTGGGATTCTATAATAACACTTTTTTTGTTTTGTGCGGACTTGTGCGTGATTTGGAACTCTGACAGGATTTTATTAAATTAAAACCAATAATATTGGTAAGTATCTTTATAATTTCCTCCATCTTGAAATCCATCGGTAAAAATTGACCGTATATTTTAAGTTTTAGGTGAAATTCATATGCGCTTGCAATTTTACTGATAAATGGGTACCATATTATTACTGTATTTTTAATGCCCCCCTCGAATTAATAATATTTATTAAAATTTAAATATTTTTATTAATTAGGTATTTGCAAAGACATCTATATACAACTAATTAGAGTTAAGGGAGCTGCTAACCAGAAGATATACAACATCTCGCCGCCATTACGGTGTTTAGGGTTCCTCAGGTTCAAATTAAATAAACCTTTGATATAGTCCGGTAAATTCAATGTTCTTTCCCTTCTTCTGCGTTTATAAGACCCACCTTTCTTGTATTTACTCCATTTTTGATCCATGTTTTTGCACAAACTTGGAAAAATTAAAACTTGTGAAATAAAATATCGTCACCGTCAGCCATAAAATAATGTTTTGCTACAAATTGATGTCAAGAAATCCAATATGCAGCAGAAAGGTGACATATACGCCCATTTTTGAATAAATATGCATCTTATTAGCGTTATATTAGAGATAAGAAAGTTAATATATTACCAGTGATAAATGAGAAATATATTATGCTGAATTACATCTATTGAGTGGTAATAAAGGTTCAGTTATCATTAATATAACGCAAGCGATAGTGGATATACATATAGAGCATATCTGTGATAAAACAGCTACTGTGACATCTATTATATCACTAGTTAGCTGCAAAGGTTCTAATATAACACTGGCTATATATCAATGATAGCAGAGCCACATAAGTTCATATTTGCGTTATAGTAGTATCATGAAAACACTAATATACAACATAACTGCTCTAATTGAGGTTTTGAGTATACTATTTTACAACAGTGTTATATGTAATGTAAAAGGCAGCTATGTAAACGTTTATATCGTAGGTTATAATCCCAATTAGGCTGTATATTGTTATACAGCTATCTGGTGTCTCATATCACATATATATCACTAGCAGCCATAAGCGTTACTTATTTACAACTTTTATATCTCTATGTAGCGATAAGATCTTGCGATTTTGCACAATTTTGCTAGTTGGGTTATATCCAATACTTGTCTTCTTACTTTGATCTAGACATTCCTTCCTATCTATATAAGTTTTGATCCCATTTCTTATTTCCTATTTATTTGATTCAATATAGTAGCAGGTATCTTTTTATTATTTGTGGATTTGTCATTTCACAATGTAATAGAGTGACGGTTTAATGAATTCGTCAAGAAAAGTGTACGTTATAACATGTTTGCTAAAGAGACTATCATTTAATTAAAATTTTGAATAATTTGAAATAATGACTGTTCTGAGAATTTTTAATCATAGGTTAGTTTAACTGCGCTTTGAAATGAAATCACAAGTTTATAACTATTAGGCTCTATGGCAATTTTGAAAACTTTAATTATTCGTTCCTGTTTAATTTTTATATTTTTAATGTTATGTCGTGCCTGTAGCATATTAAATTGGTAAATAATTCTGACACCTAGGTTCTTCAGGTAATTCGGTGTCTCAACGAACTATTCGACAGAAGAAACGTAAACATGATGATTATATTGAAGTATATATAGGTACTTTTCATGTAAAGTTCAATATTGTGAGTTAAAAGCTACATCAGACAACTAAAAAAATTTAAGAAGCCCAACTCAACCTTCGCTTCGCACTGTCGGTCAATAATTAAAAGCTACTTACCTTCAATAACTAATGAGCTTCGTAGCGCAAAAGATAAACTTTCACTCGGAAATGTTGAAAGCTCGCAATCAGCAGAACGAGTATTGGTCGAAACATCTAAACGCATAGTTAGAGATTCTGCGCGCGCCGGCATGCGTAAGCGCATGATTAATGCGCGAATGTATGCTTTTATAGGATCTTTATGGCAAAGCGTGCTTTTGAAAGATCTAGCTAGCTCACTTAGAATCACCTTGTTATACGAGAGTTATGTCATAAAATGTAAGATGTCCTCATAAAATAAAGTAGCATAAGGGGCATGGCATTTAGGAAGCGGTGCGGTGCCGGTGCGTCGCCAATGCGTCGTCCTGCGCAGACTTATATTACATACAAAATTGACGCGCCTCCGCCTCGCCCGCGCCGCACCGCTTCCTATTTGCCATACCCCAAGGGGATACAATATTATACTTCACTGTTTACAAAACATGATGATATAATGTACTGTCTGTCCTATTGTTGCAACCAGCCAGTCTTACAATTGAAGGTGTAATAAAAATTTATTATTATTTTCTCAGTTCCTCAATATTATAAAATAATGCATAGATGCGTGCTATTGTCATACCTCATCTCCGGTTGTCATATAAGGTGAGCTGAGGCTTGCCTCTTACGCATAGCTTTACAAACGCCATTTCATCATCTCCTTAGCCTTTTTTTCAAATTTATCTCTACTAATTTAAATAAATATATTAATTAATCTAATTTATGGCTACCTAATCTAGGGATTTGAATGAGGATACTGGTATTTACGCATAGAGACTGCCAACTGACCTCCGAAATCCAGAAGGGAAACCCGACCAAATCCTACCAACTCATCTGTCAAAGATTTTAAGACGTCAAATGGCCTCTGACGTGTCTGTCAACCGGGACCAACGGTTTAACGTGCCTGTTTGAATTTAACCGTGCCACAGGACAAACGTATAAATGTTAGTATTCATCAGCCATTTTGCAGTATAAACCTAGTTTCTTTGCACGTGACGCAGACGCTTCTCACGATGACTCGATCCACTCTTGCGCAAGGAACTAGGAAGCGTTATCCTGCTGAATGAGAATGCAGGTCAGCTGGAGATGTTGACAAGATAATTACTGAGTTGACGTTATATAATGTAATTTTAAAAATGCAATTCAAAATTCGTAGTTGTTGGTCATTTAAAAGGGTATAGGTTTGGTGTCTACCTATTTGTAAGTGGGTAAATAGAAATTATTAAAATACGCTTTTTGACAAGCAGTCGTCTGCTGCGGCTGATCTCTAGATTTTCATCTGCAGATCAACAAGCAAACAGTTTAACTATATTTACAGACTTAAAAATTACTTCAAAGTTTGTTTTATGACTGCAATCAGATAGAAAAATCTCAGGATATACTCTATAATCTAGATGCATAAACAGTGTTTCTAAATCTTAAGTCACACCCGCATTACAAAATGTCGTAAGGTGTTTATATATGGGGTCAATGAAGGCGCCACACCAACGACGTGACACCCACATACCCTCAATGCAGAACGGCATTGCGCAAAGGGTTTATAGTGCACTGGAATGGCCAGGCCTTATTCCGTGTGTGCTCGATTATAAACAGCACGTACATAATACCTATACCCGAAAAAGAACTACGAGGCGCCATAAAAACTACTAAGGGTCTGCAAAATATTGCAAAAACTATGTCTAAGTAAGTATGTTTGGCAGCTTCTTTAATAAGCTGACGTGTTTGAATGTTTTCGGATTTTAATATTATTTAAGCTTAAGCTTAGCAAAAAATTTGTTATTATTATAATTTATTATTATACTAGCCTAAACTGTCCCACTGCTAGGCAAAGGCCTCCGCTTTCTTTTTCCAGGCTTCCCGATCTTTGGCTGTTTCCGATCAGTTTGAATCAAACGCTGTGAGGTCATCCCGCCATTTCTTTTTTGGTCTCCCTCTAGGCCGACGTTCTTGAGGGATCAATTCGGTAACTAGCTTTGCCCACCTCTCTGGATGCATTCTGGAGACGTGACCGGCCCAGTCCCACTTGAGATTTGCAGCCTTCTTGCCCACGTCTGTGATTTGAGTTTTGGAGCGGAGGGTGGTGTTTCTGATGCGATCGATAGTTTTAACTTGTAATAATATTCATTTTATTATTTTATTTTTGACAAATATTTTTTTATTTTCTGCAAGTAAGTACATGGATAATCATTCTGACTTAAAAAATGAACTGCACAGCTCTACATTCAAATCAGATCTTGAATCGCTCTTTGTTCAAAACAGCCTATTTGGCAACCCAAAACTTTATTTAATTCAAGTATAGTTTTCAACCTTCCGTAAGGTTTTTCTAAGCTATTGCTTACAAAACCTCTCAAAATCACAATGGAGTCAATTCCAATTGTTACCGTGAAGGCAGAGATCATTATCTTTAAATGAATGTCAGACAAAACTGTACTGTATGAGTTAAAAGTAGATTAAACTAAAAATATGGCATCAGTGTTATAAATTATCCTATTTCTTTGAAGTCAAATAATTTAAGTGATCTAAATATTGAGAACACACATCTTTCAGGACTGAGCGATAAAAAATTTGCGAGTTTTGTCCAGTGAAAGTAATAACCGTAATGACAGAATACACCAAAACGCTTCCTTTCCTGAGGATTTTTGAAAGTATGAGAAGGAACCTAATAAGGGTTTCAGTGTATTGCAATTCAAGCGATAGGTTTGTCACTTTACCAGTACACGGACTACCCGAAATAGTAAACAATTACTCAAAATTGCTAGACATTATAATATTTAAAACAATATACTAGTTGAGTATTAGAAACACGTGATACTTCGTCATTCATGCCAGTCAGGCCTTTTTAGAAGTATACCTCAGTGTACAGCTACTTAAAACAGTATTCGCAGGTTTTGTTTAAACTTTACATAATAATTTGCGAAATGCGGGCCGTATACGGATGCAGCATCGATTAGCGTTATTAACACCTGTACTGTGGTCATGAGACTCTAGTGCTAAATGTTTACGTTACTTTGACCTGGTTTTGCCCCTGTGACGTCAGGTTAGAATAGCGCATCACTCTATCAGCCACAAAAAGTCCACCATGAACATGGGAAGTCCCCAAATAAAGAGCATTTTCCGTAATGTAAGTACTTTACGTTATTATGCTACCAGTGTGTAGCATGAGTAGGTTCCATATTTTTTAGCTACCCTTCCATCAGGACTAAGGCTCGTATTTATAAAGCGATCTCAAGATTGAGAGCAATTAAGTACGGATTTGACAGATCGTTTTGTACTGAAATGACATTTCTGATACGAACTCAAACTCGCTGTCACTCTTGAGAGCTGATTATAAATACGGGCCTTATTTAGGAATGACGGAGGCCTTTAATGTAGAGTTTACCCCACCTTTGACAGTTGACTATATCTAGTGTTGATAGTTTCTAGGATAGTTTTATAGGTAGGTATAGTCAGACTAGATGGGCTATATGGGATGTTATATGGGATGTCACGATCAAAAATGATGTCGCTATGTATGTGAGTCGACCTACAGTTCTGTCGAACTAGAGTCAATCACTCTATCGTTAGTCGACCTTAAATATCGCACTCTGACGTGAGTTCTTACACATACGGTGTATTTCAATTGTATATGCATCGCAACACAACTGTACACATAAAACGTTCATAATTTAAAGACTGAGTCACCTTTCTATCTGTGCTTAAATAACTACACATGTGGTCACAACATTCACTTTCGTCCGACAAGTTGCGCAAGCGCACGGTCGAATTGTCCGACATTTTGAACTTGTCTGTTACTGCCGGATTGTATTGCAGTGAAGTGCGCATTGTTTCGAAAGGCTGGTGCTGATTCGGGGATAAAGGTTTTGGTGTTCTTTTTTGGATTTGATAGTTGAACTTTTTAGTGGAGTTTTATTTGGTTTAGTTTTTAAATAATAACTCCTTCTATTACCCGGCGTACTGCAAAAGCCAGTAAATGTTGGGAAGTCAACATTTTGCGAAACTATGAAAAGTCAACATTTTAGGAAACTCAACTTTTTGGGAAGTCGACGTTTTAGGAAGTGGACAAAATGGTCCTAAAGGAATGGATTTCAGTGTATTGTAATTTTTCTCACTAAAGCAATTTATATTATGCTATAATCTGTTCGTCAAAATTGGTGTACCTATTAGGTATAGCTCTGCCTGCAGGCTTAAACCAATAATTAATAATCATTTAATAAACACAAATAATTTAAGACTTTCTAATTATGACTGATTACAACTATCACTCTAACAAAAAACACCCTTCAATCATTTAATTATAACATTAAAGTAACAGAAAATGGATCCCACTTTCATTGCTCCTACTTCAAAGAAAATAGTTTTCCAATGACTGTAAAACACGCAACGGACGGTGTAGAAAAATAATGAACAGTCTCAAAATTATATGCCTGTACTAAATGGCTATCAATATACACTGTACAGGCTGCTCTAGTATTGTTGCTGACAGAAACGTGATGGCCTCTAGGCATAAACACCATCTGTTCTTATATAGGGTGATGTATAATAGATTCGGAGTGATGATTATTTTGGTTAATAATGACTTTGATTAGTAGGCAATTTGTCAGATAGTAGACGGTATTGAAATGTTGATGGAGAATTGAAAGGTTTTAGCTTCTTACATCTTTATTATTTTGTCTCAGCCAGTGATCTGGTTGCACAATCATAGATTAGGTACTTAGTAAAAAGATTTGGTTTTGATTTCAATTATTGCAATCGTAACAGAATCAACAATCGAATTGGTGTCAGTTGAGCCAAATATATTTCAAAATATTTTTTTAATTAGTTTAAAATTCGTAAAATATAACTTTCTCAGAAATATTTAACGTCGAAAATAAACATCTGTTTTTACGATTGGCAAAACTACGTAGGTAATTTTACTTTAGTACGACGACTTGAGGTACATGTAGCATGTTCTTTAATTCTGTATGTTCTTCATAAACGCAAACCTACAAATTAAACTAATTTCTGATCAAAAGATCAAGAGTAACTTTACAATCAAAATCAAAGAACATGCGTCTTGATAATCAAAATCTCGGAACATGCACCTTGGGGGCATGATTGCTTAAATCATTCGCAAAAGACGGATGTTACTCTTATAAATACCCTCAGGCATATTGTCTTTGAAATTACTATCTCTATCAGCATTTAAAACGATTACTTACCTACCTAAGAATGTATGCTACGGAAGTAATACAAACATTACATGGCAGGCTCAGTCGTACTTACTTAGCAAGCTTTTTATTCCATTAAAGAATAATACACTGCCCAGCCCATATAGGTATTTTTTTTATTTATCGCCAAAACTACAGGACCGAAATAATTAAGAAAATTAAGTATACTACTTAATCTTTCTTGACGGCTAAAGATAAATTTAAATATGCAAATAATTTCATTACTATTATTTTAGGCCTAATTCATCAAATTGATAACAACTGAGTTATACTACTCAGAACACCAGCTTCTGCCCTGTGACTTTACCTATATCAATTATTAGATTGTCCCGCAGAAAGAGGATGAGTCCGAAAAAAAATAGTGTTTAGGTACCAAGTATTACCTCATCTATTGCGTTCCAAATTTTTATAATTTTCTTAGTCCTCAACAATTAAATTTGGTCATGCTATGAAAATAAACAGACAGAATCACATCTTCTTATTTTTTTATGTAATTATAAATTATTAAAAAATAGATAAGGATTTAGGTTCAAGTTCAAGGCCGTTATAATTAGTATTTGTACTTCGCGTCATTTCAGTCTGTCCGGTACCTACCTATTCAAATTAACACAAACACTGCGAAAGCAAACTTTGAAGTTTACCCGCGAATTATTTGCGATTAAATAAGTTTGTATAATCTATTCACAGATTTCGGCTGTCAATAGACGAACATCCTGTTTAAAAAAAATTATTGAAAAGATAAGAAAAGCTGTTTGTAAATGGTACTCTAATGTATGTATCGATTCGCTAATTAATAGATTTTTTATTTGAAAAGATTTGAAAGATAAAGATTTTGACCTTTCATCTAGATTAGTAATAGGTAGGCAAAGTCAACAATTGACTAAGTTAACCAGAAGAATTACGGGCATATTTCATCGGAATACACAATCTTAATTGAATTATGGTTGATGAGTATGATAACTTTTTTTTTTTAATTGAGACCCTACAACTCACATGAAAGTACATATCTTTCATTCAAGATTTAAGATTCAAATAATTTATTGCAGTATCACAATTAGAAGTACATTCTTACGAGTAGGTATATGTTCTTAAAGATAATTGTGACTTCCCGTCAGGACATAGCAATGCTTAAGCAGAGAGCTATCTTCATCATAATATTTTAAACTACTTAAATTAAAGATATAAAATTTTTCTTGAGCATAACAATAAGTAACTTACATTATTACATGCATAACTATTGAATTTAGACTGTTTTTAGATTAAAATAAAACAAAAATAGGTATTTTCAGTGTATGAAAACAGCTCAAAACAGCTCCAGTGTCGCCTGTAAATCAAGACGAGACAAAAATACGTGTTTCGTGGGATGATCTACTGTTCCAACCACACTGAGTTATGGATATGATTATACGGAAATTATTAAATGTTGCTTCGTTTTTATGTGCTGAATTATAATGGTACTCTTTTGAGACTACAAAGTTTCAAAGATTAGTCTTGTGTGTGGATAGTAACTTAAATGTAGAGTGATAGAAATTTATGAGCACCAAAAGTGAAGACTTAAGACGGGATAATGGTTTATTAAAAATACGTTTTATTAATGTCTCTCCCATATTTTACCCATAGGGGAAGTTTGAGCGTCGTAAGCTGTATCTCTTTTGAGTTCAAACTTAAGAAAGTATCTTATCTAGTAAAATATTTTTTAGAAATTATGTTAGCTAAAGCTAACACCCTATCGTGCAAAGCTGAATGTTCCTCACACGCATAAATCTCTCTAATCATTGAATTGTGAGATTTTGACCCATGAAACGGTGGTTTTCTAACAGACACTGAATTCAACACCTACTGGACTAGGAGTAAATTCTAGACTATTTCTAGACAAACAACAGTAAAGTAACATGAAAATTTTACCTGGAATATGAATAAAGGTTCACACACATTTTTGTATGTCTGTTATTCACTGGCTTTACAGAATTTCAGTTATGATTCCTGAATCATACAGACTAAATAGAAAATCAACTCCTTGCAATTTTTCTTCGCAAAAAGCAACAACAACGCCCATTATTAGATGTCGCTACCAGTAACAATAAATCAATAAAGCAGTGAATAAAAATGATTTGTGACACGCTAGGCTTAAACTGTTCTCTTTATCTACATGTGGAAGAGCATTAGACAAACTTGCCAGTGTTCGAGACATGTTCAAATATCTGTGGGAGTCAGTGAGAAGTTGGGATGCCAAAGATTCAATGGAACGCAGAAGGAACAGACGATTTGCACAAAAACATTCAATCTCTAGTTCTAGAACTGAAATTAAACTTAAATCACTACCAAAATGTTTGTTCTTCTATCAAGCCACAAACAAATCTACAAACGGTAGGTTTGTTTTTCACCAAATAAGTTTTTCGCCTATTTTTTTTCAATGCCAGAGCAAGTGACCGTCACAACCAGCATTGTTCTTTAATCCAGACACAATTATTCTAGAATATACCTTTGCTTTTAATTATATCCTATATTTTCTTCTATCCTACTAAACTGTAAATATAGTATACCTTACCTATTACTTGCTAATAGACAGCCACCCAGTAACTTCTACTTAACCCAAACATAAAGGCCAGCTTCTTCTTCTTCTCGTCGTGTGGGTTTCGAGTGGCCAGCATTACCCTCTGATATTTTTTAAGGTTTTTTATCTTCAGAGTAAAGTCTGTCTGAAGTCACGTACGTTAGCCTAGATTTAGGCTCACATCAATCTGTAATGCTATTGGCATTTACCCAATAATCTCAGATTTTATACCCTCTGTTGTACTTACTTAATCTTTGCCACCGTCAGAGCAAAGTCTGACTGAAGTCGCAGCCGATATCTTCGGGCCGCAATCCAGCGTCACATAAATCTGCCTAATCATTTGAATTACTCCGCCACAACGCTCTTAATATCGCTACGACGTTCCACCCTGTATATAAGACCCTTACACATGAAGTCTTTTACGTTATAGGAATTGAAAATATGAAATAGTAGTAGGCTTATTTAGATTATGTTGCTTTGATCTTATAAATGTATCTACTACTTAAGTAAAGTCAATCAAATAAATGGACTTAAATTTATAACATCATAAGTAGGTACCTACCTGATGATAATGTTAAGAACAAAGAAAAGTATATTTTTCTCAATAATATGAAGAGCCTAATCTGAGCCTGTAAATTATACAAAATCGTCACAGATAGTTAATGATTTACCAAAAATTTACTGCTAATGTTCTTTTCCAAGATGAACTTTACTAAAACCTTCCCAATATTAACAAACACATTATTATACAGCATGTTCAAATTACGCATTCAGCTCAGTCACATAAAATACCCATCAGTCACAACTACATTTGTATAAGGGTCTTATATACAGGGTGGAACGTCGTAGCGATATTAAGAGCGTTGTGGCGGAGTAATTCAAATGATTAGGCAGATTTATGTGACGCTGGATTGCGGCCCGAAGATATCGGCTGCGACTTCAGTCAGACTTTGCTCTGACGGTGGCAAAGATTAAGTAAGTACAACAGAGGGTATAAAATCTGAGATTATTGGGTAAATGCCAATAGCATTACAGATTGATGTGAGCCTAAATCTAGGCTAACGTACGTGACTTCAGACAGACTTTACTCTGAAGATAAAAAACCTTAAAAAATATCAGAGGGTAATGCTGGCCACTCGAAACCCACACGACGAGAAGAAGAAGAAGCTGGCCTTTATGTTTGGGTTAAGTAGAAGTTACTGGGTGGCTGTCTATTAGCAAGTAATAGGTAAGGTATACTATATTTACAGTTTAGTAGGATAGAAGAAAATATAGGATATAATTAAAAGCAAAGGTATATTCTAGAATAATTGTGTCTGGATTAAAGAACAATGCTGGTTGTGACGGTCACTTGCTCTGGCATTGAAAAAAAATAGGCGAAAAACTTATTTGGTGAAAAACAAACCTACCGTTTGTAGATTTGTTTGTGGCTTGATAGAAGAACAAACATTTTGGTAGTGATTTAAGTTTAATTTCAGTTCTAGAACTAGAGATTGAATGTTTTTGTGCAAATCGTCTGTTCCTTCTGCGTTCCATTGAATCTTTGGCATCCCAACTTCTCACTGACTCCCACAGATATTTGAACATGTCTCGAACACTGGCAAGTTTGTCTAATGCTCTTCCACATGTAGATAAAGAGAACAGTTTAAGCCTAGCGTGTCACAAATCATTTTTATTCACTGCTTTATTGATTTATTGTTACTGGTAGCGACATCTAATAATGGGCGTTGTTGTTGCTTTTTGCGAAGAAAAATTGCAAGGAGTTGATTTTCTATTTAGTCTGTATGATTCAGGAATCATAACTGAAATTCTGTAAAGCCAGTGAATAACAGACATACAAAAATGTGTGTGAACCTTTATTCATATTCCAGGTAAAATTTTCATGTTACTTTACTGTTGTTTGTCTAGAAATAGTCTAGAATTTACTCCTAGTCCAGTAGGTGTTGAATTCAGTGTCTGTTAGAAAACCACCGTTTCATGGGTCAAAATCTCACAATTCAATGATTAGAGAGATTTATGCGTGTGAGGAACATTCAGCTTTGCACGATAGGGTGTTAGCTTTAGCTAACATAATTTCTAAAAAATATTTTACTAGATAAGATACTTTCTTAAGTTTGAACTCAAAAGAGATACAGCTTACGACGCTCAAACTTCCCCTATGGGTAAAATATGGGAGAGACATTAATAAAACGTATTTTTAATAAACCATTATCCCGTCTTAAGTCTTCACTTTTGGTGCTCATAAATTTCTATCACTCTACATTTAAGTTACTATCCACACACAAGACTAATCTTTGAAACTTTGTAGTCTCAAAAGAGTACCATTATAATTCAGCACATAAAAACGAAGCAACATTTAATAATTTCCGTATAATCATATCCATAACTCAGTGTGGTTGGAACAGTAGATCATCCCACGAAACACGTATTTTTGTCTCGTCTTGATTTACAGGCGACACTGGAGCTGTTTTGAGCTGTTTTCATACACTGAAAATACCTATTTTTGTTTTATTTTAATCTAAAAACAGTCTAAATTCAATAGTTATGCATGTAATAATGTAAGTTACTTATTGTTATGCTCAAGAAAAATTTTATATCTTTAATTTAAGTAGTTTAAAATATTATGATGAAGATAGCTCTCTGCTTAAGCATTGCTATGTCCTGACGGGAAGTCACAATTATCTTTAAGAACATATACCTACTCGTAAGAATGTACTTCTAATTGTGATACTGCAATAAATTATTTGAATCTTAAATCTTGAATGAAAGATATGTACTTTCATGTGAGTTGTAGGGTCTCAATTAAAAAAAAAAAGTTATCATACTCATCAACCATAATTCAATTAAGATTGTGTATTCCGATGAAATATGCCCGTAATTCTTCTGGTTAACTTAGTCAATTGTTGACTTTGCCTACCTATTACTAATCTAGATGAAAGGTCAAAATCTTTATCTTTCAAATCTTTTCAAATAAAAAATCTATTAATTAGCGAATCGATACATACATTAGAGTACCATTTACAAACAGCTTTTCTTATCTTTTCAATAATTTTTTTTTAAACAGGATGTTCGTCTATTGACAGCCGAAATCTGTGAATAGATTATACAAACTTATTTAATCGCAAATAATTCGCGGGTAAACTTCAAAGTTTGCTTTCGCAGTGTTTGTGTTAATTTGAATAGGTAGGTACCGGACAGACTGAAATGACGCGAAGTACAAATACTAATTATAACGGCCTTGAACTTGAACCTAAATCCTTATCTATTTTTTAATAATTTATAATTACATAAAAAAATAAGAAGATGTGATTCTGTCTGTTTATTTTCATAGCATGACCAAATTTAATTGTTGAGGACTAAGAAAATTATAAAAATTTGGAACGCAATAGATGAGGTAATACTTGGTACCTAAACACTATTTTTTTTCGGACTCATCCTCTTTCTGCGGGACAATCTAATAATTGATATAGGTAAAGTCACAGGGCAGAAGCTGGTGTTCTGAGTAGTATAACTCAGTTGTTATCAATTTGATGAATTAGGCCTAAAATAATAGTAATGAAATTATTTGCATATTTAAATTTATCTTTAGCCGTCAAGAAAGATTAAGTAGTATACTTAATTTTCTTAATTATTTCGGTCCTGTAGTTTTGGCGATAAATAAAAAAAATACCTATATGGGCTGGGCAGTGTATTATTCTTTAATGGAATAAAAAGCTTGCTAAGTAAGTACGACTGAGCCTGCCATGTAATGTTTGTATTACTTCCGTAGCATACATTCTTAGGTAGGTAAGTAATCGTTTTAAATGCTGATAGAGATAGTAATTTCAAAGACAATATGCCTGAGGGTATTTATAAGAGTAACATCCGTCTTTTGCGAATGATTTAAGCAATCATGCCCCCAAGGTGCATGTTCCGAGATTTTGATTATCAAGACGCATGTTCTTTGATTTTGATTGTAAAGTTACTCTTGATCTTTTGATCAGAAATTAGTTTAATTTGTAGGTTTGCGTTTATGAAGAACATACAGAATTAAAGAACATGCTACATGTACCTCAAGTCGTCGTACTAAAGTAAAATTACCTACGTAGTTTTGCCAATCGTAAAAACAGATGTTTATTTTCGACGTTAAATATTTCTGAGAAAGTTATATTTTACGAATTTTAAACTAATTAAAAAATATTTTGAAATATATTTGGCTCAACTGACACCAATTCGATTGTTGATTCTGTTACGATTGCAATAATTGAAATCAAAACCAAATCTTTTTACTAAGTACCTAATCTATGATTGTGCAACCAGATCACTGGCTGAGACAAAATAATAAAGATGTAAGAAGCTAAAACCTTTCAATTCTCCATCAACATTTCAATACCGTCTACTATCTGACAAATTGCCTACTAATCAAAGTCATTATTAACCAAAATAATCATCACTCCGAATCTATTATACATCACCCTATATAAGAACAGATGGTGTTTATGCCTAGAGGCCATCACGTTTCTGTCAGCAACAATACTAGAGCAGCCTGTACAGTGTATATTGATAGCCATTTAGTACAGGCATATAATTTTGAGACTGTTCATTATTTTTCTACACCGTCCGTTGCGTGTTTTACAGTCATTGGAAAACTATTTTCTTTGAAGTAGGAGCAATGAAAGTGGGATCCATTTTCTGTTACTTTAATGTTATAATTAAATGATTGAAGGGTGTTTTTTGTTAGAGTGATAGTTGTAATCAGTCATAATTAGAAAGTCTTAAATTATTTGTGTTTATTAAATGATTATTAATTATTGGTTTAAGCCTGCAGGCAGAGCTATACCTAATAGGTACACCAATTTTGACGAACAGATTATAGCATAATATAAATTGCTTTAGTGAGAAAAATTACAATACACTGAAATCCATTCCTTTAGGACCATTTTGTCCACTTCCTAAAACGTCGACTTCCCAAAAAGTTGAGTTTCCTAAAATGTTGACTTTTCATAGTTTCGCAAAATGTTGACTTCCCAACATTTACTGGCTTTTGCAGTACGCCGGGTAATAGAAGGAGTTATTATTTAAAAACTAAACCAAATAAAACTCCACTAAAAAGTTCAACTATCAAATCCAAAAAAGAACACCAAAACCTTTATCCCCGAATCAGCACCAGCCTTTCGAAACAATGCGCACTTCACTGCAATACAATCCGGCAGTAACAGACAAGTTCAAAATGTCGGACAATTCGACCGTGCGCTTGCGCAACTTGTCGGACGAAAGTGAATGTTGTGACCACATGTGTAGTTATTTAAGCACAGATAGAAAGGTGACTCAGTCTTTAAATTATGAACGTTTTATGTGTACAGTTGTGTTGCGATGCATATACAATTGAAATACACCGTATGTGTAAGAACTCACGTCAGAGTGCGATATTTAAGGTCGACTAACGATAGAGTGATTGACTCTAGTTCGACAGAACTGTAGGTCGACTCACATACATAGCGACATCATTTTTGATCGTGACATCCCATATAACATCCCATATAGCCCATCTAGTCTGACTATACCTACCTATAAAACTATCCTAGAAACTATCAACACTAGATATAGTCAACTGTCAAAGGTGGGGTAAACTCTACATTAAAGGCCTCCGTCATTCCTAAATAAGGCTCGTATTTATAATCAGCTCTCAAGAGTGACAGCGAGTTTGAGTTCGTATCAGAAATGTACAGA
>JARACY010003994.1:0-29428 GCA_029255725.1 Scrobipalpa atriplicella | reverse complement strand
ACAACAGCTGTATCTTGTATTAACCCAACCAAAAGAAAACCAATGACCAATAGTATCGCATTATGTAGAAGCTGAAATATACCACAATACACATGAGTATATTCGTATGTGTCGCAGGATTATTTGATAATTCGTATCTTCGCGAAAATCCTAGGGATTTTTCGAAAACACGGATAATTAGACAACGGTGAAAACATTGTCAAACAAATCTTACTGGAAAAAGTCAGGACTTTTGCGAATAAACTCGTCGTTCTAGTAACATTTGATGTCCTTAACTCTGATTGGCTAGATTTTTACTTACCGATTTAATCTTATTCTGTTAAATAAAATGCATTTATGATTGACATTTAAAACGTGCGCTGATCAATCAGCGTTCTCATTTCAGTTAAGGATATCAAAATGAACGATGAGTTTTTTCGCAAAAATCCTGACTTTTTCCAGTAAGATTTGATAATGGATTCACCATTGTCTAATTATCCGTGTTTTCGCAAAATCCCTAGGATTTTAGCGAAGATTCGAATTATCAAATCATCCTACGACATAACACAAGTTTGTAACAAAGATGTCTTATTCAATTTGGCTATTGCGGGCGCAAGAATCAATCCAAAACCAATACAAGACACAACATGATGGTAAATTTTGAATTTTGTTAGCTGTGATCGAAGCGTGAGATGAATCTGTCTTTGTATTAGTACTGTGGCAATAGATCATTAATTCATTAAAAATCGGGAATTAGGTCATCAAACCTTTAAGACAATTTACAATTAATAGCGGCAATTCTGGACGCACTATTCCTTAACTAATTCTTAGCTAGCGCTGTCACTTTCTTAAATTTGACATAAGAACAGGATAGCAAATAAACACATGACTTTGACATTCCTAATCTGACATAAGACTGCTTATTTGACGTAAAATAACGTTAATAAATAAATAAGGTACATGCTCTATGCTCGGTACTTATTTAAAGCAGCTTATATCAAATTAAGAACGTCGAAAACGTATGTTTATTTGCTATCCTGTTCTTCTGTCAAAATTAAGAAAGTGACAGCGCTACTAAGAATTAGAATTAGAATTAGTAACTGGACGGCGAGAATCGACACCAATGTGTGACTAAGATAATTCTTGTATGGTTTTAGTTTTTACACAATTTGAATTTTACACAATTACAATGAAGCTTCAATATTATTGGAATTTAACACTCACAGTGTTAATGGTTTTGCAAAGATGAAGATAAAGAGGCTAAAAGTTCCAGGTGGGATTTGAATCCACTACCACTGGTGTATGACAGTGAAAAAAGTGAAACTACTTTTAAACTCTTTTATTTTCTTTTATGTAAAAATTAAGCTGATGAACAAAAATTCCCGTAATTTAAATAGAAGTTTAGCAAGTCGAAGCATAGCGGAGAAGAAAGTGAAAAAAAAACAGATCACTCACCATCGCCGGAGCCTAAATTATGTCTATCGAATACTTTCATCGAGTTATCCGAACTTGAGCCTGAAGACGAGAAATGCCTTGAAGGACCTTTGTCCTGTCCCAGCCCGAGTGTGTCAAAGTCGTCTTTAGGCAAACCATGGACCATCCCATTGTTGGTCCTCATGATCTTATCATTCCTGTAAGTGGATCCGTCCCCGAAGTCGTTCTTCCGTTTGTAAGCTTGCGCGCGGTCGTAGTAGTTAGGCATTATGTGTTGGTTGTTAACGGATGGGGAGCTCATGCTCTGATTGTAATGCATTTCTGTGGTCTCCACGGGGTTCGGAGTTCGGTTTTGGCGCATCAGTGGTATGTTTGCCATTATATCTGGAAAAGGCAAGATATGTTAGTGATATCCTGACCACGAACTAAAAAGACATAGGAGCCTCTCTTCTTCTTTCTCTGTCTTTCTCTCTTCGGGTTTTTTTAGTCAGTGGTAATGCTATAATAAACTGTAGTATTTTATATCACGAGTAAAAAGTAGCTCATTAAACAATGTCTCAATACTTACTTTGCGCATCATTATCTGAAGCGAAGTCGTTTCTCGGAGTGGGCCATGAGTGCTCGCGAGCTTCAGCCATGTCTTGTTCGCTGCTCGATACACACTGCACCATGGCCTGAAAAGTCGACATACCATTTGGTTGTAATAATGCATCACAAACAATTTATGGTCAATTCGTTCGTACGGAAACACGATGTAACGAAAATAAAACCATATGTATCCGTCATTTTCTGCCATGAGAGAACAAAATTGCTTCCATGCTGGACTGGAAGTGGAAGAAAAACATAGAATGTGCTAGCTGCATCTGTTCCCGGGCATGCTGTGTAAAGAATAAATAACATTATCATACAAAATTACCACCTCAATTTGTATGGGAAAGCCAAACAAGTTTCTCATTTCCTTAAAGAACTTATTTGTGAAAGTTGTTCAGTTTCGTTCACAGAGCAAACCCTATCCATTTGTGCTAAAGCTGTCCCTTACGCCCCGTATAATTTGCTCGTACTCACCGAGGAGCTAGCGTCGGCGGGCTCCGGCGACTTGGTGGTGGTGTCAGCGTAGTTGGCCTGCGTGGACAAGCAGCGGTTGCCGTAGACGCGCGGCGACGGCGCGGCCTCCAGCGCGCCCAACGGGCTGTGCGTCGTCGTGTCCGGCGGACTGCTGCCCGATACCGCGCCGCTAGGAGACTTCCCGCCCACTGACTTGTTCACCAGCGTCTGGGTAGACACTGAGTGACGCACGTGAGCGCTTAGACCGCCCTGCCCTAGCATTCCGAACTCATTCATAAACTTCACGTAGCCTTCGGCGTTGTCCAATTTGACTTCATTTTCGTTCAGCTGGATCTGATTCAGCGTTATAGGTTTTTCTTCTTTTTCCTCCTGGCTGTTTTCGATGGGCATCTCGATGAATCTCTTTTGGACGTTGGACATCTGTTTGGAGAGTAAGATGTTCGGGTCGATGCTCAGACGGGCGGAGTTGCCGCCTTGAATGTTGTTGCTGATTTGACTGTTGTGCGAGTTGGAAACGAGCGTGGTTTGCTGTTGCACTATTGTGGTGTTTTGTTGGACGAAGGTTGAGTTGCTTCGAGTGTTGGTGGCGGACGCGAGGGAAACTTGTTTGGGCGAAAGAGGAACCATCACAGTTTGCCCCATCTGGTTGGTCTGGATATACTCTTGGGTTTGTACGTTGCCAGATCTGACTTGGTGCGGGCTAGTATTGAAAGTCACGTTGGTCGGACTCAGGTTAGCGAGAAGTGGACTGAGCTGTCCGTTGAAATTTGGACTGTTCATCATGACTTGACTGTTTGGAGACAGGAATTGCGCGCCAGGGCTATGCTGTGACTGGATGATCTTTCCTTGTTGGTTTTGGGCTCTAAGGACGACCCCGCCGTTAGCTCCAGTGGCGAAGACTCCAGAGTTCTGTACAGGAGTCAAAACGTTTTGTCCATTTACAGTCTGCAGTTGTAGTTGCATTGGCATTCCCGTAGAGTTGTCTTGTATGATAGCCGTGCCATCAGCAGTCATTACCATCCCACCCAAGTTTGGCACGATAAACTGCTGGAAGGGGAAGTTTTGAACCACCCCGCTAGCGTTGTTGATCAAGTTCACCGGTTGCAGCAAGTTGATCTGTTGTGATGGTGACGTATTCGTGATTATTTGTTGAGATCCGAAGTTGTTAGTGTTGCCTTGTCCGTTCATCACTATGTGAGCCGGCGTCCCGGACTTGCCGGGCACTATGGTGAGCGCCTGCAGCATCGGCGTGGGCGAGATGTTATTGTTAGGAGATAACTGGAAGCCACGAGGTGAAAACTGCGGACTAGTGTTGTGTTGTGGCGAAGAATGCACCATTATGTTGCTAGCATTCTGCTGAGGCGCAGTAATCTGAAGAACGTTTGTGATGTTTGTAGTTTGACCTTTTCTTTTCTTGTTTCTCTTTTTCAAGCTCTCCGGGGAGAGCATAGCCACGCCCTGGACGAAGTTTTGTCCGTTTTTAACTTCGATCTGCCTTTGGTTTTCGGGTGACTGTCCGGATACGACTCCTGCCACTATCTGCGGTATCACAGTATTCTGTTGTACGACTTGACCGTCCACGGCCATCATGGGCGGTTGTAGGACGAACGGTGCTGGTAACGCGTTGACAACCACGGTAGATTGGTTCACGATAGGCTGAACCCCAGCCGGCACGACCTGCGTCACTGAAGTAGTAATGTTCGTAGTAGCATTCGAACCTTGCATTTGTGATAGCGTAGTTGTAGTTTTAGGAGGTGGCGGAGGCATGTGATTGTTAGACACGATTATTTGACCGGTAGACGAAATGAGGATCTGTCCAGGAGTGGTTCTCCTGCCGGGTAGTGTATTCGTTTGCGTATTATTACTATCCGACTTTGAGGGCATACTGATCAAGTTTTGAGCGATCTCTAGGGGAGTCTTCGTGATCATATTCTGCGCGGTGGTGCCGGCGATGTGCAGCGGGTAACTCGTGGGCAAGTTCACGGAATTAATGAAGGGGTCGGGTTGGTTGTTCGGAATGGCGTAAGTGGTGGCCAGGTTGACGCTCGGCGGCGGCGGCGGTCGCACGAAGTTTACTTGTGATGCGTTTATTGATGTCGTCGCCGTGTTCGCCTTGCCGGCTAAGACGGACGTGACGGTATCCCGAGTGACAGAGAAACTCGCCATGGTCGTGACGAAGGTTTGCACGTAGCAGGCTTGTATGAGCGAATGCGCGGGCCCGCCGCCCAAATGCGGAGGGGGACAGTATCCAGGCATGGAATTCTCCATTCTTCTCCTATTATCCATCCTGAAAGTTTCCGCCGGAGCCTTGAGCTCGGGCTTCACTCCGACCATTGATATGTTGTCCACCTCCATGAGATTTTTGTTCACGTTGTGATTCGATATGAAATGCATCATTTGCGTCCCGGTGATCTGATTAGGCGGTCCGGGGGAGTTGTAAGGATACGCCTGGTTGCTCCCCGGCGTCGAGGGATTGCTGCCAAAGTTGTCTTTGCAGGAGCCAGGGTTGGAGTACGCGGGACTCGGCACCGGGAACGAGCAGTTCTGTTGTAAGGAGTTGTTACTTCCGCTGCTGTGTGGAGTGTCTGTGCTTCTCGAGCTGTTAGATAGAGTCGGCGAAGGCTCGGGCGGTAGAGTCTCCGGTGGGGACACGTTGCTGGTGCTGACGGTCCCGGCTTGTATCGGACCGCAGCTGTCGTGCATCGGACTGCGGTCGACGAAGGTAGATGACGTCACAGGATTCTCCTCGAAGCCGTGTCTCGGACTAGAAGTGCTGCCGTCTAACTCCAATTTGTAAATGTTCGGCTTCATGTATTTCAACCGCATTTGGTTATCTTGGAAGTCTGGGTTGCCTTTCATGTTGATATTGCAGCCTTTGCAACATGACTCAGGTCCCTTGTCAGATAGAACGCTGCTGTCTGGAGTGTTGTTAGGCGATGGTGACGGGTTCGGAACCATGTTGTTTCTGTACATGTTGGGAACTTCACAAGGTTTCGTCATCGGCTTCCCTTGATGTTGCGGACCGTAGCAGTTAGGATTTTCGAACTGGTTTCCATCGAACGAGGAGTTCATACCGACTTGTTTAGATATAGTGTTGTTTAACAACACGGTCTGTTGCGCTAGGTACCCGCTTGGGTCCTCCATGAATGATGGGACGTTGTTGTTAGGCATTTCATCGCCTTTATGTTCTTGCATCAATCTCACTGCTTGATTGTTATACGCCATTCCTTTATTTTCATTCGCATTAGCTTTCTTCCTTCCGCCTTTGTTAGCTTTGGGCTTTTTCTTGTTCAAGTCGACGCCGGGCCATTGCTGACCCATCATGTTGTAATGCTGTGGTAGAGGCGGTACTCGGGAACACATCGCTTGGTTCATAGCCTGCTCATTGTTAGGGAATGGACTGTACGATCCGGTGGAATCTTCCGACATGTGATTCGAAGAGTCCTCGAAATCCATGTTATCAATTTTCTGTGGTTTAGGACTAGGAGAGGTCAACGCACTGACGTTGCATTCGTTTCTTTTGACTTGCCACGGAGGTGTTTTGGCTGGATTGGTTTTGACAACGGCACCGTTCTGGATCACCAGCTGTGCTTGAGGCACGTACTGGTTTTGCGTTATGAGTTTGTTCTGATTCATGTTCTCTGCTAGCTGCGTCCGGAAACCCTTCATAGCCATCTCTATCTGTTTCTGATTCTGCTGGATGAAGATTTGCTGTTGTTCATTTATTTTCTGCATGACTTCAGGAGTCAGTGGTTGGTTCAAACCGCAGAATATTTGCGATTCTTCTTTCTCCGGTTTAGTCGGCTGCATATTTTGCTGAGCCTGATGATCTTTCTTCTCGTCTTTGTGTTCTTGATCAACAGTATTAGAGGGCATCGTATGTTGGTGAATGCCTACTGTGTTTTTGAAGTTGGTTTGTTTGTTGTAGCCCGTATTGACGCCGATGATTTGTCCGTTAGTGCCGAGCACCGGCATGCCCACATTGAGCGTGTTATTCGATCCTGCCGACGACTGAATAGGTTTGTCCACATTCTCCTGTTGCGTGATCCAGCCACTGCTAACTGTGAGGTAGTGTGAACTTCTTTGAACATGCGTTTCTTGCTTGATCTCGTTATCATGTATGATAGCGTTCGGCATGTGTTGAACGGGCGCGAAGTTAGGTACGCAATTTTGATTATTCGGGCGCATTCCTACACCGGGCGACATTGTTCGATTATGCTCGTTGTCTTGAGGCTGGAAAAGATAAAGTTTTAAAAGTTACTTACATCCAAAACTAAATCTGTCTATTATGTTCAAATTGGCGAATAAAATGGAATCCAATAAAGAATCATTCGCGCCAACTATAAAACTTGGCGATACCCGGAGGCGGGGCCGCTGGCAGCGGTTCGGCTCTTATCGGGCTATGAATACATAAACTGAAGCACACATTACCTTGAAGTCGTTGAGGGGTCGTTCCCTCTGGACCATCATTTGAGAGACGCTCATGTTCGGCGGGAATCCGGGCCGTTTCTTCATTTTCTTTTTCAAAACTGCCACTTCGGTGCCAGCTACTGAAATTAAAAAAGTTTCCGATCAAGAATACGTTCAAACAAAACATGCAACCCAACCTTAACCCACATTACATTATTCAAGGTTTCAAACTTTCAATCGATACTCGTGTTTAAGTTTAATATCGTTTGATTGATACGACTATGTAGTAAAGCTCACTCGTAAATAAAACGTTCAGGCGTCCCGTTTTTGATGAAGCTAAAATATTGTTACACTGCCATAACATTTTATGTTGATGTTTTCATAAACTAAAGAGTTTAAACTATATGAAAAGTCATATAGTTTTTTGGGGAAAGTTGTTCAGTCTCATGGGTAGAATCACGCCCTAAAATATGGTCAGCTATTTTTTTTACATCCTGTAATACCACGGGTTTTATTAGACCTACTTTCATTTCATCAGCATATAATTCTGTAAATACGCCGTAATGGCAGTTAAACGAGCTAATTTTACTTGCGTATAAAATCTCAGCATTTAGCCGCCGTAAATGTACGAATGAAGTAAAAATTTATTAATGGAAGGGTCACTGAGAGGTGGGTAGAACAATAACGAGCGTACTCTAAGGGTGAGTTCACACCGGGAAGCGACGCAACGCGGCACGAAGCTGCTTAAAAATGCATATCATTTGTACCACGAAGTAACAGGCGCGCTGCGCAGGGTTTTCGAGATCTGTCCATGAAATGTCATCTTTTTGCATGGTAAATATAGTTTCTTATTGTATTAAGAGGCTACCCTGAGCCAAGTGGCGCCCTCATCAGTCAAAAAATCATAATCCACTGAAAACACAATCAATCGAAAATCCGGTACGGCGAATTGAAGTTAAAGCAAAGAAGATAATTTAGAACATCATAAACTTGAAATTCATAGTTCCTGGTAGTAACAGAAAGAAAATTTGCGAAAAACGGCCACTTTTAGCACTTTTGCTATCTGTAACTGCTGTAAACACTGAATCATAAGGTTATGATGTTCTAAATTATCTTCTTTGCTTTAACTTCAATTCGCCGTACCGGATTTTCGATTGATTGTGTTTTCAGTGGATTATGATTTTTTGACTGATGAGGGCGCCACTTGGCTCAGGGTAGCCTCTTAAGCTCTTGAAAAGTGCGCGCCGCGCCTGGTCGCGTCGCTTCCCGGTGTGAATTGACCCTAAGGGTCATTGAGCGAGGGTCCCGACCGCGTGACTTTACACCGCTCTCTAGACGACCTGAGGACTCTAAAAAGATTGCATAACGAAAAAATCTTGTACATATTTTATACATGAGCCAAGAATATGAGCTCAGTCAGACATAATGATGATTTACGAGCGCGATTCAGCAAAACTGAAGTTTCACGAATTTGTAATAAATTATTCAGATTTTTTATTACAAGCTGAAAAGTTGGACTTACTAATAATAATAAAAAATAGTTCTAGTAATTACTATTAAAGCTTTTATTTTTTATAATTCAGATGCTTTTCAAATTATAATTTGAAATAATTTTACTATAAATCAGTTTACCAAACTTCAAGAGAGTCTATAATAAAGTCTATCAAAATGTTTCCTAACATTAAAACCAATATCCGATGGAAACTGCGACCGACCCAGATTGTGGGCGAGGGAAATGGAAAATAAAGTGATTCCACAACAAAACGGAAACGGAGAGAGCCGATGATCGACCCATTTGTATGTAAACGAAACCAAAGATTACCATTATGGCTTCTAAATCGAGTTTAATCAAAGCTCATTGTCACGTTGTTGAATGGAGCTTAAACACGCTTAAATTAATTACTCAGCACCTTAAGATGTTGTTCGCAATTCATCACAAAGACAGCCAAATATGAATATGAAATCGAGCTTAAAAGTATGCTGAGCTGGTAACTTGATAGCGCTTCATAATTAGTTAGCGAGCCGAGTATAATGCCGTTATCTATTTGCACATTATCTGGCAGATTTGCAATTAAAATACGGGTTGTGTGCTTGGGAGGAGGTGGGGTGGCCGGGCGGCCCGAGGTTTGAGGCGCTCGGCGGCGCGTGGGGCGGCGGCGGGTGGCGCGACTCGTCAGATCAATAGTCGGGGGGTGCGCGCCGGCCGCCGGCCCCGGCTCCCGCGCTCTGCACCACCGCCGATTGTTTCAAATTACACCCGCCCTTTGTTCCCGCCACTGATCGAGTCGCCAGCGTTTTTGTTTCCTCTAAACGGCCGACTTCCTTTACGGTAATTACGCAATCCTGCGGCTCCGTACACGCTTCCTGATCCGTTTGACTCCGACCTCTCTGCACATTAATCTCGTTTACGAGCCTTATCTTCTTAACCGCCTCCTTAGTATTCACAGGGATCTTCGCCAGAGAAAGTATTTTAATTGCGACTTAACGACTTTCAATAAATTCTTTGCATAAATCACTCAAATCGTCCTGATTGTGTAAACCTCTAGTAATTAACTATGCAAAACGGTGGAAAACAACATCAAATAAACGGAAGAGGGGGATAAAGCGGAGAGTAAATGAGTGGTGTGGCGCCCGAACTGGGACCGCGGGGTCAATGATAATACCGTTCCCGCAGAAACAGATTTACAAGCACTTTACCATAAGGTTTCCGTGTTTTCAAAATAATTGTTATACTCATGAGTATAATTACTATTATCTTTACGAGTATTTCCGTATATTTTTGTTAGAAACTCCTTCTACTTTTGACTTTAAATCTTAGTTAAAAAGCACATTTTCCTTCTTTTTAAGACTCAGCTATGAACCTAATCGTATTGGCGTTTAGCGTTTGAAACCACGTCTCAAGAAAGTTTGTGTTTTAAAGCGGTGGAGAAAAGGCTGGCGGGATTGCATTCCGAGGGGGTGTTGGGTGCACTGCAGGTTGTTACTCCCGGACGGACGGTTGACGAAGTGCAGTTACCCGCTATTCATGCCGCACTAAATGCACTTCCCCCCTGCAACCCGCGTTCCCCCCTCCAGACCCCACTCACTGCCACTTAACAACAAAGAGACCGCTCTACCCTCTTTGTTACAAGAAACAACTCACTACGAACAACCACTTTTCAGTGTTGCTTCAGTCAGTCCCACAGAAATAGATAGCGACTACTTAGTTTGCATTATAAAATGTAAAGAGAATTCATTGCCCTATTCTGGTCCTCAAGAAAAAAAATGTGCTTCAGAATTTTAATATTTTTTTGTATATTTTAAGATTAGTCACGTCTCCTTTGAATCAATCTTCATTTATGTTAACTCTACAAACATGTTGTCTGATTGTTTACCCAAACGTCAATCAACTTTTTATGACTACAAAATCGTATTCATATTCTGATACATACAGAGGTGGTTCGTTACGTAGCGGACATTTGTAGGCCGTAGCCCGACACGTGACATGGATAGGGTATTTGCCGTGAATGGGCCTCATCGAAGACGGGGTGATCCGTCCGGGTCCGGTGCGGGTTTCCCGGCTAATCCCGCTCGGTTCACACTCGTGTAATTGGATGAAGGAGGGCCGGGCGCGGAGATTGTGCCGGAACTCCCGACCCAGCCGGCCTCCAGCCGACTAATCGGATAATAATACTCCCCATGCACACTGGTGTAAGCCTGCTCACCCTCCATTCAAATCATCTCCAGGCACTTGACTGAAAAACTTAGTCACTTAAAACTTCAACTCCTTCGACAGTAACATAAAGAACGTTAATTCAAAAGCAAATGCCTGAGGGGTGGGACGCTTTATATTATGACGACGGAACCGAGTTTCACGCGACCGTTAAAAAGCCTCTCAAAACAAAGCGATGCGAAAACGACCGCAGTAAACTTAAAACCATGATTGGTGCAGTTCTTTTTATGGGGTAATGCTAGGCTGTTAATGATTTATAGAACTCGTAGCCTAAAACAAGAATTTGTTGCTGCTCTACAATAATGGTGTCGATTTAAGCCAAAACATTCCTTAATTAGTTAACTTTCTTAAATTAAAAGCCGTTGAGAGTAGGTATGCTAGCCGCATAAACCACAAAATAAAATATCTGCAGTAAGCAAGGTTGCATAATCAGTCGGCTTTATTCCTAACAAGCAATTTTCCCAGGCAGCCTGCACTAACCCTTACTTTGTTCCGATACGTAAACTAATCTCCTGGTACAACAAAGCTAGCTTAGTATTTCACTCTGGCGGAAATAAAATAAGGCTATGAATACATCCGCCCACGGCTGGCTGGAGGCTGGCATGACGTGAATACCGACGGACGTCAATGCACTACCCGCCACTAAACAGAATTTACCCTGTTATTCCGCTGACAATTTTCTACCCACTTTCTACCCATTCCACGCTCCCCCTTCCTTCTTGGACATGAATAATAATTTGTTTATTGTGATCTCATTTCTTCCTGTTTACTCGTCAAATTGGAGATTGAGTTTCGCAAAGTAATTTATTTACTCTGACGACGTTCTTAGCGCAAATTGAAAGAGCAATTCTATAAATTAGAAATTAAGAGATTCTTACGGGAAATTGGCTGTCGTTTTTGTTAAGAGGGCTCACCCCGAGTGGTGGCGCCCTCACTCGTTAAAAAATCATAACTCGCAAAATATTAACATTTTCAAATTTTTCTTTGTCACTTCCTTAGATTTAGGCCTAAGGATTTTTTAGAAGTAATGAATTGAGGAGCATATAGTACCGGTCAGTTACTATTGAAACTATTGCTAAAAACCGCCACTTTTGGCGGAAATTTCGATAATAACTCCTGGGTACTATTTGCTCCTCAATTCATTACTTTTAAAAAACCTTAGGTCTAAATCTAAAGAAGGGACAGAGAAAAGTTTTGAAAATGTCTATATTTTGCGAGTTATGATTTTTTAACGAGTGAGGGCGCCACCGCTCGGGGTGAGGCCTCGTCAGGTATACGCGGAATATAAAATAATATTTTCTTATCGTTCGTTCTGATTGATTGACACTTTCGTTTTGGTATGATGGATGTCGCTGGATGATTAAAAGTGGCTGCAATTAGTCGCGCCTACGTTGGTTCAAGAGCATATCGGCGATAAGAGCTGTTCTAATGGCTAATTTTAATTAGTCTGCGAGTTGATTAGGCCGTAATAATAAGCGGACAAATTCACCTACTGAACTGACGTTTTGCAATTAAAATTGTTTGATAAGTTTCGACTTAATTTTAGTTTTAGGTTTATTTTATTAAACGGTAGGTACGGTACCATTTGCATCGCAAACCATACCACTGGCAGAGGTTTCATCAGCAGCCGCGAGAATTTTTAATTTTAATTTTCAAAGTTGCTAAAACTATGTACAAAAATCTTAAATTGCTTTTTGTCTCTTCATTTATGGACACTTATCGAAATGTGCAACGTCGCATACTTGAACTATATGAATAAAATTTCTAGTTGCAAACGTTTTATGTGTACAAGTATCAGCTCTACTTTCTAACAATTCTGTTTGCCTTTCTATTGCGCAACGCTACATGTAATGCAGTATTTGTGTGACGTAAGGTGCTTATTTAAGCGTTTATGCTATTGCGGTAAAACCATACTTTTACTGGCTGGATTAGATAGATGCCTATTGGTTTGGTACTGATATAATAAAGTACCTCAGCTCAGCGGGTATTATTGTGTTTCAGAAAGCACGTTAGTTCGTTGATAGAGATAGCGGTCACAATTTGAACAGTGAGGCCGCATGATTCTTAAAAACTTAGTACATTTTTTATGGATTTACTCCTAATCACTATCTTGGCCTTAATTAAGCTAGTCATAGATGGCATCCACGTAAAAGCAACCTCAATTAAAAGACGTCATAACTTGGCGCACTGTAAAATAACTAAGAGGAGTAGTAAGTAAGCTGTCAACGTCCTTGAATATACATATATAGCGGCGCAAATCGAGATTTCTAGTAGTAGTTAATTTGACAGCGTTTGGGGACATATTTGCGTTTGTCTTTGTCTGAAAATGTCTGGTTCTTGTTTAACAAACAGCACCTCCAGTGCAGGTTTTGCAGATCATATGACGTACCTTTCTTCTGGTCGGCGGGCGGTGGCGTAGCGGGTGACTGCGACTGCAGGGTTGCCAGCAGTTTCCGCTTGTGGTTGCAGAGCTTCGTCAACTCTGCGCCCGACGCGGGCTGATACGGTTTACTCGCCACCTGCAAACAATTAAACAATAGGTTATGATTATGACAATAATTAAGGTCTTCATGCAGAAAAGGTGATGGTAAATTAAATGAGATCAAGAGATATCATACACATGTTTCAATACAATAAAATATAAATGAATTTATCTCTTTAACTTATTTTGTTCAACAAATTCAATTAAAGATTTTATTTACTGAGGCATAAAGAAATATAGGTACACCAAAGTGAATTTCTATAAATACATCGATATTTCACAAATCTAACTGCGATTAGAGAAACTTGTATAAATTCAACCGAGGTCCGAGCATCGGTAAATGACTAGTTTATGCTATTACGAGCAATCGCGAATATGTTACAAATTTTATGAATATTGGCACTCAGGACAAGAAACTAGATTAGAAATGCAAAGTTTATATCTCAATCGCATTACCAGGAATGGCAAAGTAATCAGTACTGGTGCGTTAAACATTATTTACTGCGAATTAACGTTATATTGAGAGCAATAACTATGTAAGTGGCATGATACGTTGATACGTGGCTATTTTCACGTTATGAGTGACCAATCGACGTGCAATGCGTTTCCTGGTGTAGAGATTAGCATCGGCGATCTAATTACAGATCAGATGGAGGTTGTAACAGGTTTATCTGACAAATCTAAATACGTATCTTAGGTATATGTTCATTCGCTATTTTGGTAAGTATGTTGCTCTTTAAATACACAGTGTTATGTTATTTAAATTTTCAATTTAGGTATATCCTGTCACTGTACATTGTACTAATAAATAAATGTTTAAATTTTTACTATGTTTATGTTTTAGTGACCTTTCTAAATATTATAATTGTAAACATATATATAAAAATTTAAACAATCCTATTAGCATTTATGTTTTGGTGACCTTTCAAAATATTGTAATTGTAAACATATATATTAAAATTTAAACAAAGCTTTATCAGCCTTTTTTCTTTTTTTTCTTTCACCAGCCATTTTATTGGATACGAAACATAATTCCCTTTTCATCAGATACCAAAGCGGATTGTCGGCACATAAAACCACAATGTAACACCTATCAAAGATCAGTCGCTACAAAGCAAAGACCATAACTGTTGAGCCACAGGGTACGCCGATATTGGATATTGTCGCCGCAACGTGCCAAGCTTACTGCAGCGAAGATAAATAAAGTTCTATATGGATCTGTCGACGAATGCACTAGTGTGTAAACGAAGTTTGGATGGATAACAATGTAGTATTAAAGAACAGTCTACAATACAAATCAACTCCGTGTTGACTGACAATAGTCATCTATTGGATTGCCGGTGCACTTACATTTAATTATTGTCTGTCTTCGCTAAATACTACGCTCTGGAGACTTACATTACTGGAGACTTTCTTTGTTCGTGTTTTGTTAGCAAAATGTATTAAAGCGAAATACTTTCAGCAATATACAGATCTATCTGCAATAACGACTTTTGTTTAGGTCATTTACGCTTTGCCTACCCCATTAGGGATAAAGGTGTGATTATATGTATGTATGCACTGTCATCAATCCTAATAAAAAATCCCGTTCTGTTTAAAAGCTCACACACTATCGGACGCACTCAAACAGCATTTCGAGTCTACAAAACGCAGGCTCGTTTACACCATCGAGGGAATATTCCCAGCTATCTCAAAGAGAAAATCTTGGACTTTTAATCGAGGCTAGCGCATGAATCTCGCAAATCACAGCCTGTTGACCGCCTACGTCGCACCGGTGCACATGCAAATTGGTCTACAGCACCATACGTGATCCTGCCGACACGAGTTGAAATCGCTCTTTTAAAACGCCGGTAGAGTGCCTTACTCATGATACCTTTGACTTTTAACCTGACCTAGCGCATAGGTCACAAGTTCGACCACCCAATGCGCACCGATGCACATATATCTGACAGAAACTACGCTTTCACTGCCACTGAAATTGTTCTTTTAAAACGCGGGTAGAAATTGCCCTTTGACTTTTAATCCGACTCTAGCGCATGAATCACGCGATCAGCAGTCTGCAGTCTGCACCCTGCCGGCTGACCGCCCACTGCGCACCGTTGCACATGCAAATTGGTGCACATAACACATTGCTGCCGACACGCTGCGTTCTACAAGCCTTCAGTTCTACAGGGTGTTAGGGAGCTGGATATATTTTAATCATGTAGTCAGGCGATTTAACTGAAAAAATTTATGCTTATTTAGACATTATGAAGAAAAAAAACGCAACATATACCTATGTGGCTGCGACTGAGTTCAAAATTATCAAGGGAACAAGCCAGTTTGTATACAAAAACATCATTTTTACAAACGTTTTAGTAAAAAAGTTGTTCAGATAGGTACATAGTTTGAGTGCATGACCAAAATATATCCATCTTCGTACCTAACACCCTGTATAACTAGAACCACCATACTACACGTAACCTGCTGTTTGCTCGGGCTAACAGGGATCGCCCTGCACTAACTAACCACACGTTAGCGTCTTAGTGCTAATTGCCCCGACTTGAGACATTGGTGAGGACTACTATTATATTGTTTCTGGTTAAGAATTTGTAATTTTGAACAATGGGGTCGACGGACAGCTTATCTTAGACAATGATTACTTACCTTGTTTGAAAATTTCATACTGTTAACTATCATACCTACAAATGCCTACAATACCTATATTAGGTATTGGTGTCGGAGGCCAAGATCTACTTCGAGTCGCTGAGCCAGCGAAATAAGTAATATTTTAAAGATTAAATAGTACCTAATAGCAAATATAGGTTAAAGACTTAATAACACAAACACGATCTTGTGCAAAAAAATGTGTCTATAAGAACACCTGGTTCACTCTCTATACCTACAATCTACATGGCTCGATGCACGCACACATAAGGGAATTGATTGCTTCTTAATTACCCACACAACTGACAATAAAACCTCTAACTATCCTATAATGACTATATTAAGTCCCTTCAATCACAGCCTTGTGCCACTTGGCGTACAATCACATTTGCAGAACAGTTAAACATAATTAGGACTGTGTACTCGAACACGCAAGTAATGAATTTAAAAAATAAAATAAAGTATGTAATTACGAAATCCGTTAGGAATTAAATAAGTGGAAATTCCAACTTGGGAATTTCACTTATTTAAACTTTAGCTGCCATCCTGGACCAAGATGGGAGCGCTACAATAATGTGCCAGCTGCATCTTTTTCCGGGCATACTGTAAGTTTTGGTGTAATATCTGACGGGCAGTCATTACAGAAATGCACAGTCCCATATTATGAAACCTTCACATTTCTAAAATGGATAAGCCGTTGACTTTCTACCAACCCGTAAGAGATTTAGGCGTGTAGTGTTTGTATGGTAATTTTTAAATAATTGAAATAAAAGAAGCGTAACTTATACTGTCCATAAAAGCCATTCTTTATTGTATAGTCTACCGTCTGACACTGATACAATTTGGTATAACAAGATCGCCGAATTTGGCAAACACAATAAACACATGATGGAGACAAACGGCGTACGCGTATCAGGCTTAATAGGATGTCTGTCTGCGCCGATAAGCCGGTGCGTTGCAGCGCAGCAGCGGTCGCTTCAATATGAAACCAATCAACGTGATGGACATCACCTCGCTGCAGTCCTGTGGTCACAGATCTCCCATCCGTAGACTGACTAAACAAACATTGTAAACGAGGGCGAGAGAGTCAACCGGCTGACGGAGGGAAAGACCTATCATCTCTAAGCCTTTATTACAGAAGTAAATACTCTAAGCCTATCATCTATAGACTGAGCGTTCTCTATCTTACACACACAGCAGTTGGAAGTCCAAACTCACAGAGCGTAATAGACAGCACAAAGCTGGTGCCAAAAACCTGGTGTTTTGCACAATGCAGCATTAGTTTGAATATGAAACCAATGAATATCATACACATTACTCCGCTGCAGTCCTGTGGCCGTGGCCAGACCTCTCATCTGTAGACTGAGCTTTCCTTGACTAAATTAATATTGTACGACAACTGTAGAGTCAACCGACATTCACAGGGAAATATTTAGTACACACTTAGGTTTCTCCCATTAAAACATAATACACGTTCAGAAGTTGGAGGTTCAAAGGTGTAGTTAAAACCTACTTATAGTTTAACTAAAGACTGAAGCTGACAAGTCTTTCCCTGTGACAATCGCCTGAATCCGCAGCTACCGTGTTAGTGTTTGTTTGTGTACAGAAAGCCCAGTCTGCAGATGATAGGTCTATCCCTGCGACAGACGTCGCCCAGCCGTGTCACGTTGGTAACTAATGACTCTGGTTTTAATTAATAGATACATGGCTCCGCTTCGCTCAGCGCTGCTGCATAATTCATTCCGTTCGACACTGAAACGAGGCTCGCTGAACAAGCCTATAAATGATCCCATTCATTAATGTCACCGGAAGATACTTCTAATAACATTGTTTCAATCGGGAATGAAATTATTTCGCTAATTATGCTAATTGTCTACGCAGTTTTATGAGCGCTTTATATTTTATTGACGCGACGTGAATTTTAATGATAGTGAAATACGTCGAAAAGCAAGCGTAAATTGACGTATGAATTTGCGTATCGTTCTGTATCGGGCACGCACCGGGGCGGGGTGGGTCGGCGGTCGGCGTGGCGGCGTGGCGGCGGCGGTGGCGGCACGACAGTCGTTTTATTTGCGTGCGGCGACTGAATGTCACGTAATTTGTCGCCGTATCGTCGGTAGCTCGCCACTAATTAACGGGGACATTTACGGCTGCCAAACTTGCCTGTATCTGTACAACTACCCACCCGATTCACCCCTTTCGGAGGGTGGCTCGCTGCATTCCCTCCGAACTTGGTGTTGCTTCCGTTCGCAGTGTCGCTAATAAATTACGTTCAGGCGACCCGACTTATTGTATCGGCAATTTGAATACAGAACACCGTCCACCACCACTATATCTTCATAGAACATAAATTGTCTTTATTGCGATGAGGTGCAGGCATTACGGCCATAAGTTACCAACGACATGAAATCACGAGATGTAATCATGTTGTTGAAAGGCAAGTGGTCGTAAAAGAGACGCGGCGTTCCCCTCGACTCTTTATTTAGGTCAAGCTGCTCTGAATAGAAACAAATAAGTACTCATCAACAAAAACGTAAACGGCTCCCATGATAAGCGGAAAACAAGATTACCGGAGTCAACTTAACGGGAAGTAAAGGAACAGGAAATCATATAAAAAACGTTCCGAAAAACAGTAAATAAACTAAGAAAGCAATTTAGTCAAAAATAAATTAAAGGACGAATACTTAAAATTTTTGTATGAGGATCAAGATACAAAAAAAGGTGTGAACACACCGAAGAAAAACATGTTTAATCAGTTCACGGCGGACAGGCCGATATGTGATGTTTGTTATTTGTACAGGCCTCGAACGTTTGCTCAACTTCAAACAGTGCAACACTATTCACCGATTGGGGTGAGGGTCGTATTTCAATGTGTATTGAATATCGACGGCCTTGACCCCGCTACGACGAGGGGATGTTTATTGACTGACACGCGGAACTGGTTTTTGAGGTGACTAATCCCCCAGCTCCGTAAACCTCTCGACATGTTGCCCACGTGAAGTCGACACAGCTCACACTAATTGGATTTACTTCAAACGAGGTTTACCGCTTCCTATTTTCGCGTCTTTCGCCACGTCAACGTTCTCCCATTTAATAAGATTATTTTGGATTCTGAACTTTTTATAACCCTCATTTTAGCTAATGCCCTTAAAGCGCTTCCTCAACTTTTGCCCCTCTCGAATGTGTGGCTTCCATTTCAGCGGTTTCATACCCACAAAGGGTTTTTATAGGGAAGTTTCCGTTAAGGAAGTTTCTTATTCCATTTATAACTTCTGGTATTGATAGATTACTCAAATAGAAAGTAGGGACAAACAAAGGTTCTAAGATGTAAATGAGAAACAATATGAGCGTCAAAGTGACTAACCGAGGTGTTGGTCGGACAACACCTTAGACTGTCATTGTATATGGCTCCATTCTCCATCGGGAGCTGATCTCGGGGTTTACAATGGCCAATAAACAAAGCTTGTAGATTGTAGACAAACGCCGGCAGCGGTTGGTGGCCAGTAGAGGTATCTCGCCATCGGGGCGGCGAAGCATGTCGCTTACATCCAACTGTCGGTGAATGCATGTATTGTGCCATATGCATGCTAGTTAATAGATATCGTGTTGCGTGGGAACTACCCTCGTCCGATGCCTAGATAATGAACACTCGCGATGATATATTTTGCTGATATTAAATAAGTTTCTGTCAATCAACAAAAAATATTGTTAGGTCTATTTTCCAATGTTTTTTATGGCTGTTTACTAAGTATTTAAATTAGTATCAAATACTTATCAGGTCAGAAATTAATTTTTCCATAGTACAGTAGCACTTGATAGTTTAGGCTTAAATGGCACTAGGTAAGCGAATTAGTTATACTGGCTGTACTTAGAAGTAAATAAATATAATGAAGGAATAGCGGCGGAAGTGGAAGTAGGCAGGTAATTAGTTGTGATAGAGACGCTGATGAAATTAACACGTGCAAGTCGTGGGTGAGACACTGAGAGGCGTTTTCCTCATGCACTCACTCCCCGTTTTGAATGGCGCCATTTTACATAAATAGCAACAGTCCTCTTGATGTACTTATAAAACAGGAATTTAAATTGGAGCTAATGGGACTATATCGAAAAACAAAAACGACCTGTTGTTGAATCTATTGGTGCAAGAAATTTTAACTAAGTACCAATAACCAACAGGCATACCGACTAAACACTTCTTTCGGAACGTAATCGGCATCTGACGTGGTTTTTATAACGACCTGTTGATGTTGATCATCTAGCTTATAATGTTCTACCAGAAGTGAAAACAACCTCACAAAATTATTACGATTTCTTTACTAGCTCGATTCAGAACAAAATTTCACACGAACCAAATTAGGTTTAGATTTAATTATCGCATTGGCTAAGCGTTTCATATTCTCTCTAAACCGGGGCCTATCGGATCGGAATGTACGGTGCCCTGCGCGGCCGCCGGTCGGCACTTTCACCGCATGCGCCCGCGCAGCGCAGCCTGCTCACTGTGGGAAAGTCGGCGTTTAGAAACCATCTATTTACACTGCATAACAAGCTAGTGCACTTTCCGATTGTAAGCTGTATAACACAAAACAATACGATATTCAATGCAAATGCTGTTGAGCAACGTGATTGCCGGTTGGGTAGTATTATTTGGCTTTTAACAAGTATAATGTTCATCAGATCTGTCAGATAAATAGGTACGTACAAAAACAGCTTTAATGATGAAATATTCTTGTAAGAAATAATAACATTAAAAATACAAGCTCAATTTGCATACATAATATAACTGTCAGGTTAATGTAAATTTTAAAACAATGCCGCAAAAACAAGCTCCAACGTCCAACGATCAGGAACCAATAAGTAAACAGTGGTATTATTAACGCAGCCTCGAATTGATTGAAACGCGGAGAAAATGTCGAATACAGGGATCACGACCTCGATCGATCGTTTAAATGTCACTCGGACGGGTTGCCACGCGGAACAGCCACGATTCTTTGTTCTCGCGGAAGACAAACACAATGAGATTCCATCGCGAGCGAGCCTTTATATCGAGATCTCTTACACGACAACAGAGGCGAAACTTTACGATATTTTAAATGTCACGGATTTCAGAATACACAAATCAATTTTATTGGGCAACTTCTTAACGATAATATATATTCGTGTCTTTCGCAACTCTTTTAACGCGCCATTATTATTAGGTGTACATAAAGCATGTAATTTATAGGTATAACTGGATGTTTGTCACCTTATTTAGCGAGCATTAAGGTTGTGATTTAAGGTTTTATAGACAAGTTGATCGGTGGTGTTGGAGTGGTGAATGTATGGTAGAGTCGTGTAGGTCGTAAATAGTGAGTTAATGGTCTATAAACGTCCTGGCAGCCGCTGAAAGTGTGGCCGCGATGGTATCGCAGCAGCCTGGGCGCTGGTCTGGCTGGGTGCGCGCGCGCCGCAGGGCCACGGGTCCCCACCGCCTCACGATTCACGACGTCTACAACGACACGACTATTACGGCTGTCACGACAGACAACAACAGCCGAAGCCATAAACACTTCTCGTATGCATAACTTATGAAAATAGTTAATCATTC
Organism: Scrobipalpa atriplicella; assembly: GCA_029255725.1. Lineage (NCBI taxonomy): Eukaryota > Metazoa > Arthropoda > Insecta > Lepidoptera > Gelechiidae > Scrobipalpa > Scrobipalpa atriplicella. The sequence goes on along the minus strand of JARACY010003994.1, from coordinate 8,116 downwards.
CGGGTTTTATGCGGGTAGATCCCCCTATTAGATAATTGGAAACACAATCGTGTTTGTTAGCGTCTATTTATAAGTTTAAATGAGTTTTATGTAGGTATCTTATATCTAAACTACGGCTATGAACCAGATAACCTTAATCCGAAATAGCTTTCGTAAGCAGGTATGAGTAAGGATTAAAAAGTATAACAGTATAGGCCGTTAGTAGAGCGGTTACTGACCCCGCAATTTACCAATGTTTAAGCATGGATTTTGGTATATAACAGCTTGTAGCTATAAACACCTACTGAAATTATTGCAGATTAATGCCAAATCGAGTTTTATTCGACTTGTTCTTTTTTTTAAATCTCTAACTCTAGGGTGGTATAGGTTTTACCTCCTAGCAGTAGCAAACTTTTGTGATAGAATATTATACCATTTAATTTTATAAATTGAATAGTTAACATCACAACAAGAAGAGATAAGATCTAGAACCGTAGCTGGATACAATAAGGCTGTTAAAAAAACGAGACTCATTGGCCAGCACGTGTTCCTAAGGATATAAAAGATTAAAGGTGCCTTCACACTAGACTTACGTGGCGTACGTGATGTGTGCTGACGTGTTTTGCAGCTTCACACTAGACTTACGCGACGTACGTCACCCACATCCACAAGAGCTAGGCCGTCGGAGAGTTCGCTTGTGTTGTTCGCTGTGCTATAATACTTTCTCGCTCGAACACTTACTATCCATCTCATTTCGTGCGCGCGGACCAGAATACTTTCTCGCTCCTACACTGACTATCTATCTCGCACGGACATGCAAGATGTCGCAGCGTACGCGGGATTTGGTTGCATCAGCGAAGACGTCAAATAAGACAAGTGTGTATTTTTTAAACATTTTCTAAGAAAACTATAGTCCCAAAACGGCCGTCAGCACAGATCACGTACGCCACGTAAATCTAGTGTGAAGGCACCTTAAACATTCAGCGACCTTGGGCGAACGAAAAACTTGTTTAGCCATATAAAAAAACTCGTAACTGAGATTAGTCTGAGATACGGTCTTAACTTTATTTACACATGTAATATACCTATAATTTGCGCAATCTAAGTAAATAATTGTAGTTATAAAATGATATTGTTTTGGACTTTGATTATGTAATTAATACTTTATTTAATACAGTCGAAATTGCTTCTTCTTATGGAGATGGTTGTGTGACGACGTCAAAGCAAGTCATTACCAAACCAAGCTTTCACAAATTGGTCACTCACTACCTTTCAATAAAACTGGTTTATCGGTAAGTAAGAGGGTAATTCAAGGTTCAAATTAAAAGAAGACAGACAAACTTTCATAAGCCTTAAGCCCTTTTAATAAGCCCGATGGTGAAGTGGATAGGGCCACTGCATCCTGTGCATTAGGTCATGGTTCAAATCCCACCAAACACTAATATGTTTTTTGATTTTCGAATTTCATACGTTTATTCGGCGCTTTTACGGTGAAGGAAACATCGTGAGGAAACCTGAGCATTGCGCACATCTACGAAGAAAAGGTTGTGTGTGAAGTCGACCAATCCGTAATGGGCCCACGCGCTCGACTAAGGCCCGATCGCCCTAAATTAAGGGTAGGCTCGTGTCCTTCGGTGGAGACTTATAATGAGCTGATGATGAGACAAAGTTTCAAAATAATATTCACTAACAAGATGAAACTTGCAATTTGAAGTGACATTGGCCTCAATTCACGCCGTCCAGTTACTAATTCTAATTCTTAGTAGCGCTGTCACTTTCTTAACTTTGACATAAGAACAGGATAGCAAACAAACACGTGACTTTGACATTCTTAATTTGACGTACGGCGCTTTAAATAAGGAATGACCATAGAGCGTGCTCACTAATTTTAATTAATTTAAGCAGTCTTATGTCAGATAAGAAATGTCAAACTCACGTATTTGTTTGCTATCCTGTTCTTATGTCAAAGTTAAGAAAGTGACAGCGCTACTAAGAATTAGAATTAGTAACTGGACGGCGTGAATTGAGGCCATTGTCTTGCTATAAGCATTGTCATGTAAACTAGATAGTAACGAGATTATCTGCACAGGCTCGTCAGGTATGCGAGTGGGTGCGACATAGCCAACATACTGTATAATCTCTACCTGTACATGGTGTAGCGGAAATATTATAACAACGCAAAGGAAAGCCCATGTAGTAGGCTGCAGAAGTGCATCCTAGTACCACCTCAAACGATTGAAGTTTTCTTGGAAATCTATGTAGCTATTGAAATATTTATTAAAGATTCGGATGTGTCTTAACTAGTGCTACAATATTTTGAGACAATTATATTACAATAATTACACACACACTTTTGTAAAAATTTCAATCGTTTGCGGTGGCCCTAGGTATGCAATTTTGCAGCCTACTGTACGTACTTACTTATACTAATACAACTTATACCCTAAGTTATAAAGATCGATTGAACCAATATACCTATAATACCTATAATTGCAGTATCGTTCTCTTTTAATTTGGCCCATGTTTTGAGGAAAGTTGTTTACCTTTATGATACTTAACTTATAAATAGTAGGTAGTCCTGGACACTCAAAAATTTTCTAAGTCCTGGCGCAAAAAAAGTCAACATTTTGAGAAGTCAACATTTTAGGAAACTATATAAAGTCAACATTTTAGGGAAGTCAACTTTTTGGGAAGTCAACATTTTAGGAAGTCGACCGAATGGTCCTAAAGGATAGTATTGATGTCTGCTCTGTGATTGTTATAATCTTTTTGTTACACCTTGTATTATATTGAATGAATAATTAATACCCACAATACAATAATTACAATCGTCATTGTTATTACAGGATAGGAAATCAAGGCATTAAGATTTCTATGACATTAGACTATAAGATAAAACAAACAATATAACGAGTTGTGTAACATCTAACTAAGTGAACATAAATAACAAACTTCCATGCTGGACTGGGAGTGACAGAAAAACATAGAATGTGCCAGCTGCATCTGCTCCCTGGCATGCTGTAAAAATCTGATAAGGGATTGGAGGGTTTCAGTATTGTAATTTAGGCGATGGACTGACAACCTGTCACTAAAGCGATGTACAGTTCTTTCTGGAATAACCCTCAAAACTTGTCAGACGTAGCGGAACGACCTTTGTTTAAGTCGTTTACACTCTGCCTACCCCAATAGGGATAAAGGCGTGATTTTATGTATGTATGTATGATATAATCATCATCTGTAGGTATTAACCCTCAAAACTTGTCAGACGTGGCGGGACGACCTATGTTTAGGTTGTTTTTGCTCTGCCTACCCTATTAGGGACATTGTATGATAAAACAAACAATAATAACAAGTTGTGTAACATCTAAGTGTATAGGTAGAAACATAAATAACAAAGCAGGAACATGAACGTGTACAAAACAAATCCCCGTCAAGTGCTATTCAACGCTTTTCAAAGTTCTCGGATGGCCGACAGGGAAAAAGAACATGCGTTGAAAGGAAAAAGAAAACGTTACACAAACATAATCCGACAACAGGAGTTATACAGGAGTTATAGTTAATATTCAAAGCGAAGGAAGGCTTTATTTTACTGGAAAAGTAAATTTTTTGCTTTAGTAGGTACGCGATGCGATGAATAAAATAAAAAAGAAAAACACTTACGACAATGTTGAATTAATTAACAGCCACGGCTTGTACTTACTATGCTAAAAATAGACTCTTATGGCAGTCAGTGTAACGCAGAACGCTCGTATACATGCAAACAACTACTACAAATGGTTATTTGCCTGGGATGACTGAGTTATAACAACGTAATGAAGTGTGTGGGAGTGAATCTCGAGAACTATCCAGCTCGCCTCAGCCACGCTCCATTGCAGACTAAGCGGATTATTGCGCTCCCATACTGATTCCAACAAGCGTTTAATATAATAACACGTATCTACATTCCTTTAATACTTTAACAATGTATGAATGTTACTAAAATAAACCCGATTATAGTCGTCTCTACGATCAAAAGCAATGCTAATCTGTAACTGAATCCATAGAGCAAAAGCAGTCAGCAACATCGCCTATTCAAGTCCCGCTCGACTCGAATCACAACGACGCTCAAGAACTAGTTACGTCTGTGGAATCCCATCTATTGCCGACAGCACGAAAAGATACGAGTGGATCGATTCAGTGCTCCGTCTGAATGTGAAATCGAGATCTCGCCGAGTGCATCTCAAGACGAATGCTCGGAACAAAGAGGAATCGATGAGAGCGGGAGGGCGGGGGGATCGGTGAGTGCACCGACCTCCCCTCCCCCCGCCGCGGTGCAATTTGTACATTTCAAGTGCACACAAAGGCGAGGCGAGGTCGCAGCAAGCTTTGACAGAATTAACTTGTCCGTCGCACAACTGCGAGTCCCACCTTTATTGGACAAACGAGACCAAATTCGAGACGAATGTGATTTACAGTTGCGAGGTACCGCTAACTGGCACAGTTCTATGATTAATGCTCTCCAGTCTGTGAGAGTTATCAATTCTAATCTGCCATAACTAATTCCAACTAGTAAAACTTACAATAACAATCATCGTTCGTGTATGAGATTCGTAACAAACATTCTCTTCTAGTTGGAGCAAATATCTACACAACTCTACACCACCATAAAAAACCTAATAAATGTGCTCTGGTTCACAAATAAAAATGCAAACATGTGACATAAATACCCCGCAATCTGGTAAAAATTTAAATGTTATGAATTTTTAAAATCTTAAGTGCAGCGCCGCAGTCGCTTAGATTGCGCGATTACGCAAACCGGCGAGAATGTAAACAGCCGAATGGGACAGTGGTACATTGAGGATGTAAAGTGGGACAACTAGAGTAACATAACGAGCCACTTGTTAGTCAATACTAGTGCGGTCTGAATAGATATAATGACGGTCTGTATGTCATACATAATGCTACTCTTTTATTGAGCACACGTGGTCGCGCATACAGGACATTCGCAGCCGAGGTGGAGAATCAATATCACTGTCACGTGATTTGTGTTTGTCCATTGCTTTAAACTTTTCTTGTTATCCAATGCTATTTAAATATCCTTCCATTTTCATTTTCATTCGCTCTGCCTACCCCATTAGGGATAAAGGCGTGATTTTATGTATGTTTTCTAATAATGTACCCTCAGTTATAGCCCAAACATCCAAATACGTCTAATCATTTAACATAAAAGAAAAACTTATTAATAATATGTACATTATCTAAATCTATTTTCATTTACTTTAGAATTATTAGTAAGTAATTCTTTGGTAGAGCTAAGCGCAAATAAACCGTGACCAAGCCTATGGCCAGAAACAATCTCTCTTTTGTTTGTTCATCTTACAATCAATAAAGTTCCTTCTCAATGTTAGAAATATGCAAGAAATATGACTGCGCGCCGCATTGAATACCAAACAATTCGATAAAATACTGCGGCAATTAAATTTATTGAAGGATATTTTCAATAAGCTTCGAGAATAATATTTGTTTACTCTGTAGAAACAACAGACGCTATAAAAAGAAAGGAAGCCCATCGAGGAGATTATTCCAATTACTAAACATCTCGCCCACGGGCTCTTCCAAGTCCATTAAAGGTTAGGCGTGGGACGAACTAATGTATAGCTTCGCGACTGAACGATCTTTCTTCAGAATAGGTACGATCTTGATAAATATCACCGCTCTTTTGCCTGATATGACAAACGTGAGGACAAAACGTCAGCATTTTACAAGCGAGGTATATGTCTCAGAGATTGGATCATCTTCCTAGCCTTTTTCCCGTATTTCACGGGGTCGGCTACCTAATCTAGGGGATCAAACGAGGGTCTGGTTTTTACACTTGACCTCCGCAACCCAGAAGGGAAACCAGACCCAATCCTAGATTAGGTTACACACAACCTTTGAATTGTTTCGTAGGTGTGTGCAGGTTTCCTCACAATGTTTTCCTTCACCGTAAAAGCGCCGAATAAACGTACATATGAAATTCGAAAACAAAAAACACATTGGTACGTCCTCCTGCACAGGAGACCGCGGCCCTATTCACTACACCATCCGGGCTTCTCTCAGAGATTGGATACAAGTAAAAATTGCCATCAACGCGCCAGAAAAATAAATCAGAGCATAGTCTTTTCTCTGAACTTAGTAAATTAATTATTCTTGTTTTCGCGAAATGCATTAAATGATTCGTCCCCAATGGCTATTAATCTTATTTTATCGTCCGTCCCGACATGTCAAGGTGACTCCGACATGGTAATTGGTCCAATTATTAATGTCGCGCCTCGCCTTCTGTGCGAAGTCAGTCTGGCCCTTCACTCGATAATTTTGCAACATTTATCATAATTTATAAATAACCCAGCAATTACATACGGACCTTATTCCAAGACAATTTCAGCTCATTAAAGTTACAAGAACTTGATTAATTATATAATCAAAAGGTATCCATCCAATAACTACTTTACCATTTACATATGATCCGATAATGCATAAATATTGATATCGTCATTATCGATACAAATGATGCTCAGAATACATTTTCGTCAATAATATTGTGTCCGGAATGGTTCCTTTTCTTGTTCACGTAGTGCTATAAACATTCATAAATGGTTATAAATGACACATTTGCGCTTGGAGAGATCGTCAACGAGACGTAAAGCGTTTTTACGCGTCCCCGCAACCGGCCGCGATCGAGTCGTTCCCAGACCAGAAAAAGTGGAACGTCCACAGCGTACAGACATTCCTGTACGTCGATGAATTGCTTTGCGGAATGCACCGGACACTTGACAGAACTCGTTGTTGTTTAATAGAATAAAACTGAACTTAAGTGAATAAAATTACCTTAGGATCGAAGCTGAAGGTGGTCTCCGGCCGCAGAGGGCAGGGCAGGCCACATTTACAAGTCCCCGTCGTCTGCAGATACTCTTTGAGCTGTGGTAAATTGCTTAGCGCTGTACCACTCGGACTGCAACAATAAAACACCGACATCAATATAATTATCATAAAACTTATCAGCAGAATACAAATAGCTTTACAGATTAACATTTTAATGCTTTGTACAAGTCGAATTAATTGTGTACTTAAAATATAGTGTTATGAAACCGCAACAGACTAGCATTAAAACAACACATGTGTAGACGATATTTAACATGCGGTTGGTATCCCAGCCGTTCAATGATTTATTAAATTGTTGTGTGGTGTTATTACACCGGCACTAACATACCATTGCAGGCAGTGTTTGTTCAGAGCCAAATGGACTAACAGACAGGAGTGCCTGCCGGCTAGTAATAAATATACTGTTCGTTGCCTACTGAGGGAGAGAGGCAGTGATTCGTGTAAGCGATTGAAAGCGTATTCGCTGTAAAGCGGGCGATGCAAAAGCTTCTAGTCAAGCGTGTGCTTTGCTCGCCCGGGCGGCCTAATCACGCGGCTAACTGACTGCGCCCCGGTCAATCGATATTTAATTTCTAGACCCCATTACCTCACATCGTTGCATCTCAATAGAGTAATGTTCAAAGCGAACCTTTGAGCTCAAAAGATCACCTTTGAATTGAAGCAATCGACTCGCCTAAAACAATTTCACGTCATGGTATAGGATTTTTGATCAGACGCCTGGCACGAAATGTTTTTGAACGGAGTGCATTTTGAAGATAATACACCCATAACATGTCTTGATGGGCTATTAAGGACAATTTGCAAACAACACAATCCGTTTTACGATGACAGAACAGAGCATGCCTTGCTGGCATTATTGCACCTCTTATTCGCTTTACAAACAGGCTCTTTCATAAACGCTCCACATGATAATTCACGGCGATTGTTCACGGTCTGGTACACTCGGCAAAGGTAAGCCGCAACCGCAAAAAGATTTTTGTTTACCTAGTTTTTTATTCATGTGCGGGCTGAGGCTTCGGCCATACAGAAGGGGTGTTACGCCGGAGGGAGGAGTGCGCAGTGAAATTCGCTTTTTGCAATCGCATGCAGTATTTGGGGGAGCGTGCACACTGCATGCACAGTGCACGTAGACAGCTGCCGATGTAATTACTCAACACGCAAACTCTTTCGCACCTTGCACACGTAACCATCCCACTACCGCTGTTGAATAAGCTAAGTAGACGTTATTTATTGCATT
>JARACY010003993.1:0-29451 GCA_029255725.1 Scrobipalpa atriplicella | reverse complement strand
TATGTTGACCGGACATGAAGGTGTGGAGAACAGACACGGACCGCCGGGAGTCAATTCCCGGTCGCTTAGTATTGCACATTCCGCTGCTGATCTCGAGGTAAGAGGTTTGATTAAATATGCCACTATCTAAAGTTAAATTGAAGTGAGTTTCCTTAGTTTTAGTTTAATTAAATTTCATTTTATAACTTTAACTTCCTTATATTTTGGTCTTCCTACTAATATTGTTATTCCTTTTGTATTGTCTTTTTCATGTTACTTGTGTACAATAAACAATAAATAATTAATATTATGTATGTGGAAGTTTGAATGTTTGTTACTCAATCACACTTCGACCACTGGACGGATCGGGATGAAACTTCTCACACATATAGGTTAGGTCCTGGAATAGGACATTAGGCTACTTTCTACTGCCGTCCCTGCCGCCGTCGCTTCGCTCCCGTTCCTACCGCCATCCCTCCCGCCGTCCCTTCCACTGTCGCTTCGCTCCCGACTCTCCCGTTCCTATTATTTGAAGTGCTAATAAAAAAAAAAACTTACTGCAGGTACTCCGCGAAATAGAGCATGTTTATTTCTCGGAGCCGGCAGAGTTCGACGCTGGCCGCCATGTTCTGCTGCACGCGCCCACACCGCCCACACCTGAAGCCATTGAACAAACGTTTACCAAGTTGAAGCGTCAACAGCAGGTTTGTTTCTACAAGTACTACTGGTACGTCGTCTACATTAAACATGATAAAGCAGAAGAACGCCGACGAGATCAAGCTTCGCTGGTAGCTGGAATATTTTCTTTCTTTATAACCAGCTTACGTTGAACCATGCTTGACTTAGCGGATCCCGTAACCGTAAATAGTAAAATGGTACGAATATTTTTTTATGAAGCCTAGCGTAACATCAACAACATATTTAAGTATACAGTGGTGTCGTCCGTGTATGTTTTTCTCATTTTCTGTAAGAGAACTGTATATGTTTATTGACTTTATTCTTATCTCCGAAGACATTTCTGACAGAACTTTATAAAAATCTTTTAAAAATGTAATTTCCCTCATCAGGTCGTATCCGGCAAAGCTCTGCACCTCATCTCCCAACAGCGAGACAACTGTGATCGCGAATTTGCGGAAATACAGCAGATTAGAGAACAACTCTCACAAACCCTCGACACCTGTCGGAAAGCCAGAGAACATCTACGCAACGCTTCCAACCACCTCACCATATCCACCTTCGTCATCCTAGCCAACTTCCGCAAGCGACAGATCATCAGGCAAGTCCTAAAATCTTTAGAATTGTTGAGGAGTTTGAGAAGCGTCGAAAAAGACGTAGCGGAGTTGCTGAATAAGAAGGAGTATTATGAGGCCATCGAACTCATACAGAAAAGTCGGAAGGCTGCTGCGAATCATAAGGAGTACACATGTATTTCTGATTTAGCTAACAGGTTACAGGATACTTTATACATGACAGAGGAAAAATTGGATTCTGTGTTAGCTAGTATGTGTTACAATTTTGATGAAAACACTTTTAGGAAATTAAGGAAAGCCTATGCATTATTAGGCAAAACTCAAACCGCTATGGAGCAACTTCATATGCATTATTCGTCTGCTGTTAATGAAGCTTCGACAAATGCTGTAAAATGCTTCGTCAATGTTACTATAGAAATGAAATTTCAAGATATGTGTCAAGCAGTGCCGACCACCAAAGCACCTGTATGTCTGTTGAATTTGTGTGAAAATCTGTTTCTGATTATGAAGAGTTACTATTTGTTGGTAAACTGGCACACAAAACATGATGAGGAAGAGATACTACCAAGCTCAAATAATGTACTTGATATTGAACAGAATGTAAGCAGAGAATATATTAGACAGAAATTAAAAGCTGGCTTACAAAGAATTTGGCATGATGTCCAAGGAAAAGTGTCTACGTTTTTGAAGAGTTCAGGCTTAGAGGAGTACCCATTTGAAAAGTTCATACAAATGTTAGGAATACTGAGAAAACTGACTCAAGTAGCTGAAGTTTTCTGCGGAGATAAGAGTGATATATTACAAGATTTTATTAAAACACACAGTGTATCTTACATTAAGAACTATCATCGAGGTAGAATGGAAGAATTGAAACTATTTTTAGAAAACGAAGGTTGGGAACAATGTCCTGTGAAGTCAACATTTAATTTACTAAATCTGCAAGAGTTTAAACAGTTCAAAAAGTATTTAAATCCTTTAAAATCAGACACTTCGATTGTTAAAAGTATGTCTGATGGAGCTTCGTCAATATCGCAAGATGATAGTGTTTATATCAATAAATATTTCAATGCAAAGACGAAAAGTACCCCATTTGATATGTTTCGAAACGAGAACGTCACAAATGATGATATATTTGGTCTAGAGACGGAGCTAGAACCTAGTGATGATTCAGACGATGACGACCCAGATGAATTAAAAAGAGAATTTGTTGATGAAAACGCAGATAAAGTGAACGAAAGTCCGTCGAAAATTAAAGATAGTGTCATAGTAACAAATACAACATTGTCAGTATTAAGAAATTGCGGCCAGTACTTACAAATATGCAGATACCTCCCACAAATATCTTTAGAAGTCGTTATGCTAATGAACCAACTTTTCGACTATTACTTTTACACTGTACATTTGTTTTTCACTGCTGATCTTGAAGTTGCTTCGACAACTTTGTACACTTCAAAGTTAAATGCAGTTCTGAAGCGTATATCTAACAATATCGACACGAGTTCAAATGTAAATGAAGACGACATAAAGACGTTTATTTGTCCCGAACTTCCTACGCACTTGGACTTGAAATCTGAGGATACTTTGCATGGTTTAGCTGAGCGAATAGTCGCTGTGGAAAGCGTTATTTTCTTGGCGAAACAGTATGAGCTTCTTCAGCCGTATTTAGAGTCTATAGTTGCGCCACATCAAAAAATGATTTTGGAACATTTCAAGGACAACACATTAGCTGTGGTTACAGATTTGAGGATGCCGGTGTATATGTGTTCGGCGTGTAAGGCTATTGACGCTCGATCAGCTTTGATTGCGATGTCACAAGTTCGGTGGGATGTGAAAAATGTAGCCGTGGAACACAGTCCTTATGTAGACATGATGACGCGAAAAATTCAAGTGTTCGCGCTTAGATTAGAAAATATATCGAACAAAGTGTCTTTGAACATTGAAGTGCTCAACTCAATATGGTCTATGTTGTCGAAATTCATTGTCCATTTGTTAGTAGAAGGTTTTTCCAACGCTACTAAATGTTCGAACGGAGGAAGAGGTCTTATGCAGTTGGATTATAGACAGTTATTTGTGAAAATCGAGAAAATCTCAGGGTTGAAACCAATTCCGTACCAAGATTATGTTGATAGGTATGTCAAGGCGTATTATTTACCAAGAACTGGTCTGGAAGAATTTATTCTTGAAAGGATAGAGTATTCGAATAAACATTTATTAGCGCTAGTGTCATGTGCCTGTGAGAATAAGAGGGATAGACAAGCTTTGCAAAGCATGCTTGAAAGTAGAGACGCAAATACATAAACATTTGTTTATCACACATTTTAACGTCCTCAAAATATGAATTGGTAAAAAAAAAATGCTGACCTTTTAGGGTGTGAGTGTGAAACTGAACAACTTTACCCATGGAACATACCTAAAAAAATATAATTTGGCTCTCCCATACGAATGGTGCAAGCAGCGCTTCGAGTCACTTTGTATGGGAGTACTTTTTGCGACCTATGTTCCATGGGGAAAGTTGTTCAGTTTCATGGGTAGGTTCACATCCTAAAGTTTGGTCTGCAATTTTTTTTACTCTGTATAGTGTAAGATATAATTTCTAACATTGTATTATTTCTCAAAAGCGTTATCTAGGTCTCATCTGAATATACTATTTTTGGTGGTGATATAACGAATATCTCAAATATTAATCATGACAAATAATCAGTTTTAATCCTCAACAGACAAAAACGATTGATTTTACATGGATTTTACCTGGATGTTAATCTCACTATTCTAGAAATTGCATTTTATTGTATAAACAAAAACATAAATTCTATAATAATTTATTATATTGCATAAAAGGGTTATCTAAAGGTTCCTAAATTCATTCGATCTATTGTAAAGTATAAATAAACTGAAAATATAGAAACCATAATGATCATCTCTAGAATGCTCTAGAATGTATCATGTCTCTTATATATTCTGTGAATGATCACATGAGATTTCAAAAAAAGAGCAAGGCGCTACAGAAATAAGTACTTCGGTAGGTAGGTATTTGTTAATTATAAATGTTTAATTTTCCGATCGAAATATTGTTATTTAATTAATTATTTTTGGGACCATTTATTTAACCCAAAGTACCTAAACTATTGTAGTACCTAATCAATGTATAAAGACATTAAAATAAGAATATATTATCATAATTGATCATAGTTACTTTTTGATTTATTCTCTTTCCTTTCTAACTTTATACCCTTAGGGCGTTTGGGCACTAATCCATAAAAAATCATACGAAACGGTTATGGATGGGTACACAAGCTGTCATACATTTACTAGGAAGGCCAATTCGGATACGAATTGGATACGAATCTAATATGGATGAGTGCACAAACGCCCTTACACGTGGTTCTATATTCAGGGTAGACTCGTGTCGTGCCTCTCGATGGAGACTGTATATGAGCTGTATTGTATATGAGCTGATGATGATGATGTGTTTAGAACACTTAAATAATACCTAGCTGATAGATAATACAACAAAATAAATAGCTAATGATTTTAACACTTGTAAAGAACCCCACATCATGTTTGATCAACACATTTTACCTTTACATATTCCATTATTTAAAGAATATAAATATCAAGGTACTAACATGTACGTACCTACAGTCAGCAAAGGTGATATCTGTGCACTTGTGTAGGGCCGGTAGAAACGGATAAAACTACTTCAGGATTAATAGTTTTAGGTTTTTCATGAAAATTCGTATCCCTGTACAATATTTATTTACTTCAATATCAATAAATATACGAAAATTCATTAAAATCCACAAACAATATCCTGAAATTATTACAATTTCCTGAAATTATTTCATCCGTTTTGGGCGGCCCTGAACGAACAGCAATCGCCTTTGAGGGGATGATCTTCGAAACTACTGGCGGATTTCAAAGAATCACTAGATTTAGGTAAATAATCCATAATAGATAAATAGAATAAGATCCATTAAATTTTACCGCGGGAAAAAATAAAATTCACATGGAAAAATAGTAAGGCACGAATGATACCGCGCGGCGCAAAGCTAATTTATAATTTAATGTTGGAAAACCTAATTTAAAATTCAAGGTGACGAATGTAAAACACTTATAGATTGGTGACCTTTGAAGTAATTTGAAAACAAATAATGAACGCTATTTTTGTGTGCCTGAATACGAGTAGGAGTGGTTTAACTGTTTAAAAATTCTATTTCATACGGTTCCTAAAAAGACTAAAGTAGTCTTTCAAATTGTTATTATTATTATGTATTTTTATCTATACCTAATACCAATAAATTACGCTTCATGGTTGCAAGTACCTAGTAGTAACTTGTTTTTTTGAAATCTTAATTGAGAAAAGTTCATTGAATCACATTGAAAAATACATATTTAAATCCTCTATAAGTACTACTATAATGGGTGTTGTCTCGTAAAAGGTACCTATACTGGATGTGAGGGACAGCCAGCGTACCAGAAACTGATAGGGGTTGCTCAGTCAAAGAAACTGATCAACTTTCACCAGGAATTTCTCTCAGGATATGAAAACAAAAATTGACTTTCCCATCCTGAAAAAAATGCCTGGTGAAAGTTGTTCAATTTCGTTAACTGAACAACCCGTATCAGTTTACTGGACACCGTCTTTTACACCCTGTATAAGTCACACATGAAAAGAAGGTTATGAATAAAACATAAAGTGATGTGCTCCAGTGACAACATAATGCCTTCAAAACTCATTGAATTTTCCTTAGAATTTTCCCCAACTTTCACGATTCTTGTTGTCCAAAGTTTAACAAAGAGATTTTCAAGTTGAAGCAGCCTTCTGCCCTATTTCATTGTTTATTTGAAGGTTTTGCCTTTGATTTATACTTATTTGCGAGATATTTAGAATAGATTAAAAAAAGACATTCAGGTTTGGTAAAATTAGAAGAAGTAGAAGTAAGAAAGAGTGAGAAAGAGTGGTGTAACCCTCATTTGTTTTTTCTTCGTAAAGATTGTACTATGTAGTAAGTATATTATATCACTCCATACTACAATATCAGCGAAATTTCAGAAATATTGAGGCTCAGCGCCTCATTTAAGTAGCTCTTTATCAAGAGCTATTGAAAATGGACTAAGGGATAAATCTAGGGAATGGATAGCGAAGTTCCCTATGAAGGCACTTCGCCATGCATAGTGCGTATGGCAAATAAATAGCCTCTTTTGCGCTATGTTCCAGACCATTTCTCAATAAGCGATATCATTTCCATTCCGAAATAATATCCTGAATTTATCAATTATATGCACAATTATATGTATTGTTAGATAACGACCCTTACCCACTTTCTGAAGGCTGTGAGTGACATTTTTGTGCTATGTCCTCGCAGTATCAAATAACCAAATGTGATTCTGATAATGTTGTCGCTCATAAGAAAATAAAAGTTACCACATTATGAAGTTCTTAGAAATCACCAAAATGTCAGGGTATTTGAAAATACTTCCTGAAAACTGCACTCAACGAAACTGTACAACATTCACCAGGAAAGTCTTTCAGGAAATGAAAACAAAAATGTCTTTCCCATACGAAATTACCACCTCGGTTAGACCATTTGTATGAAAAATCCTAAATTACTTTTATTTCCTGAAATATTTTCATGTGAAAGTTGTTCAGTTTTGCTGACTGAGCAATGCCTTTCATTCAGTTTCGAAAATATCTCCAAATTATCCCCAATGCAACAAATTGAATAAAACGGCAACTCTGGATGATGACGAGAAAAGTGAAACTCAAAATAAGACATGGCCCAAAGGTCTCAGTTACCAGGCCAAAAAAAAAAAATCTGAAATATCTCCCTACCTATATCTCCTTGTAACGGCGAGCAGGCGTGGGAAACGGCACAGCTTGCAGTCCCTTCCCGACTCAATCGTTAAGTTAGACATAAGAATCGTTAGTTACACTTACCTACATACATAAGATCACGCCTTTATCTTTTACCGGGTAGGCAAGGCAGATTACTTATCAACACCCTAATAAATGAATGTGGTACATACATACATACATACATAAAATCACGCCTTTTTCCCTATTGGGGTAGGCAGAGCAAAAACGACCTAACTAAAGGTCATTCCGCCACGTCTGACAAGTTTTGAGGGTTATTGTACAGGTGATCATGTATATTGCTATAGTGACAGGTTGTCAGCCCATCGCCTAAATTGCAATACACTGAAACCCTCGAATCCCTTAGCTGATTTTTACAGCATGCCCAGGAGGAGATGCAGCTGGCACATTCTATGTTTTTCTATCACTCCCAGTCCAGCATGGAAGAAATGTGGTACCTAAGAGTAAAGTAAATATTATTATTGATGTAGGATTGTTACCTATATACTATTATTTTAGAGTCAGGAATCCCATCGCTTAATTAAATTACTCTTATCACTGAAATCTTCGACTACCTCTACTGGTTTTTATACTTAGCATTAGCACATAATAAAAACCACTATCTGTGCTAAGTATAAAAACCTTGGAGGATGACAGCTGCCACATTCTAGTTTTTTTATCTCTCCTTTATCGCTTTATCGCTCCCAAACTAGCATGGAAGTTAGATTTTCCGGGTGCATGAGGCATTTTTACTCGCTAAAATGAAGTGTTTATTTGGATACCTTATTAAAAATCGCCAGTAAAGCACCCAGTCGGCAGCTTTTTATGCAGCCTGACAGTCAGATGCAAGCGGCTTCAAATTAATCACACGAACTGTTCACAAAGAAAAGCAGTGAAAAGCCCCCTGTTAATTAGTCATGGGCTGTCTTTTGCATAGTTAGCTTTAAGTTAAATGAATTGTTTAGCTTTAATAAAACCTTCATTATTATCTGTCGGGTCGACGAATGATGAACCCTGGTTTTCGAACCCCATTGTTAGAACATTTTAATTCTGGTCTACTAGAATCTTGTGTAAGGACCATTATCAGAGACACATCGTCGCGGATCCGGCCCTCCTCTCCTAACTTAAACCGGCATAATTTTAATCAACCTGCATGGTCCTGAATAAGTTGGAAACAATCTAACATAGTAGGTACTTAAAAAATTTTAAATAAGCTCTGTGCCTCCCGTCCGAATCAAACCTATGACCTCAGGATTGAGAGGCTAAGGTTTTATACATGTTATACTTAACGGAGATGCTGCTCCGGGTTTCTGATAACAGCTAATACCTAAGGGCTATTGGAAATTGGGCGAAGGTCATTCATTATCATTAAGGCTATCCTAAGGGTATTTAGGATGCTTAGATAAGGTTTTGCTATGTCAGCGGGCCAGGGTCATTCGTACTCATGTAGAGCGCTAATCATGTTTCGAGAGAGAAAGGAGGGGCGACACATATTTTTGGAAAACATTAGATGATAAATTAGGACTTAAATTTTTACTTGGATCTTAAGAAACTTTAATCAGCATATCACTTGAGTGACTGCGAAAATTTATGTTTTAATCCATACTAATGTACCTAGACCTACTCGTAATGGAAATCCATTTGGGTCTTTCTATAATGCCTTATCATGATGATAATAAGGTAGGTATATTACTAAAAGTATATTTGTGTTTTTCCGCATTATTGTAAAGATAATTGGCTTTTCCTACTATTACATCTTTTGCTGTTTTCGCAAGTAATTCCTGAAGTATTTCAGATCGAAAAAAAACTTGTTAATTTTGTCTTATGAAAAAAGTTGTTCGATTTTTTAGCGATTTACAGATCTTTTGATTGCTTGTATCTACGTGATTGGAAGTCCAATGAACGAATAGAACTGGAAGTTCCGAAAATTCGATCAATTAAATGATAAGCATTTCTTTTTACTCAATATAATATAATGACGTATAAAGTTATTTGGAAACACAATACAATCTAAATATTGTACCTATTTTATGCTTTTCGCGGGTCGTTGTTATTAGCGGTTGGTGAGCGCAGTAAAAGTTTTCCATTCACAGAGCACGCTGCTGTCTATATTCCCTGGATTTACCTATCCCTTAGTCGCCTTTTACGACACCCACATGAAGTTACACATAAAAATACAAAAATAAGATTGATACAACTCTGTAGCTAACAGTACAGACATACTTCTAGGTACAAAAGTAGAAATCGACTTTCTCTTCAGAAGCTCCTCCTGGATGTCGCTTAAAGCGACACGACCAGTGGAGTTAGAGGAGACTTGACGCGGAAATCCGGGGATTTCATAAATAAAATCCGGCAAGGCTTTTTACGAACCGACGATAAATATTGCATTGCCTCCAGACCAGAGACCTTCAGTTTAGGAATCATATTTCATAAAACGTTTTACCAAGTAGGTACTTACTTTTAAAACAAAAATTTGACGTCAAAAGTAATTTGACGTATTGTTTTGTTTTATTTAATTTTTATGACAAGTTGTCTTAGATCAAATTATTAATAGTATTTCCAACTGAAGAATAAAGGTAAACAAAGTTTCATTTAAAAAAAACACATTTAAAAAATAAACAATACTTACGTGTTGACTAAAACTACTATTTCATAGCTAAAACTTATTTTAGATACGAGATCTTCGATTAAAAGACATGAAACTTGGAGTCTGTACCTTTCTCTTGAAGGAGAAGGGTATCTTTGACTCCACGTGTCTCAATATTAGACTCTCCCTTATATAATTTATCAATAATTTACGTGACATTGGCAGAATTGTGACTACACAAAAGCCATTAATTAAGAATTGAATTGACCTGAAACTTTGTTTACCTTTATTCTAAAACTCAGTTGGAAATACTATAAGCGTGTTGTAGTGTATTCGCACAGTAAGTATTCGTTAAACTTATTTGTTGTCATATCATAAGTCATAACTCTTCAAACAAACACATGGAACCCTATTGTCTTGTTTGGCAGTTTTATGATTTTATACCATTTAGATTTTATTGAAAAACTATTTTGACAACACGCCTAAAAATATTATCTTGCCTTAGTTTTCATAAACTAAGGCCCGTATTTATAATCAGCTCTCAAGAGTGACAGCGAGTTTGAGTTTGAATCAGAAATGTCATTTCAGTACAAAACGGCCTGTCAAATCCGCACTTAATATTGCTCTCAATCTTGAGATCGCTTTATAAATACGAACCTAAGTGAGGACACTGCGCTGAAAGTCGTATATAATAAAAAGATCTGACAAAAGGCAGTCGCATTCAGATGAGCCACAGGACTATTACTCTTAGTCAAACAAGTCCAAAGTCCCAGTCGTAGAGAGTTTCGGATGGTTTACAGAGACTTTAGACTGATCCTGTGGGGTTTACTGACAGTTTAATTATTAAGCTAAAAGGTTTTCCTTTTTTCGAGTTTATAGAAGTTTCGCTTTTGCTGGAGAACTTCCTTTTCGTTCCTTATTTTCCAACGAGATTGTCAACCATGGGAAGGTTTACGGGATACAAAGAACAGTACCTATTTTTTTTACAAAATTACAAAAACGGTGCTAACTTGTTGTAAGTTGAATCTACCTTTATTGACTGCCATAGTCTGGGATCGTAAATAGCAAAGGTTTTTAGTTTTATTGATAAATTATTCCCTCTTAGACCTCATATCAATCACTTTCTGGACACCTTATTAATTTCCTATTGTTGTCACTTTTGCCATAGGTAAGAAGTCATTGACAACATCCGCTCCCGCTGTCACTGTGGCCGTGGCCAAAAACCCACAGACCCATTGGAAGGTAAAATTGGAATCAATATTCATTTTTTAGTCATAAACGATTGTCGTTGACTGCGGCTCTATCGATTTCCTTTGTAAAACAAGGTTCACGTCTGGCAGGCAGTTAATCAAACATAAAGTCTTCTTCTTCTTACAATGTAGGTAAAAGTTGAACGGTCTCTGATCCAGATTGGCAGATTCTTTGATTGATAATTAAAATACAACCACAAACAAAATAATGGCTGAAATACGGTTTGCGTGAAAATGGCCTAAAATTGAATTTGTTCTCTTATTTTGTAATTGGTTAATATTTTGATAGTAAAACTAATTATAAGCATAGATATGTTGCATTTGATTATGTGTACAAAGGTGAAGTATGATCTAACCATTTAAAAACGCATTGACCGTTTGTATGGGATTCCGAAACAGCCTTAACTAACCAAAACAAATATTAAAACAAAAGCACAGGTTCGAAGACAGCGTCTTTGATTACAATGTAAATACGAAACAACACAACTCCTAATACCTCGTTCTATTTAAGGTCGGAAGCGAAAACAGGAAAGATGATGGATTGAATATCTGCCGGACCAAATTGAATGCTATTTTATTGACAGAGACCTATTGATTATTAATTCAAATCAAAACAGCAAAGATTGAGACTGTGCGCTGAGGATTTCATATTAGTTGTATGAATGCGAACTGAACCTTACTTATTTTCATTGCTGTCAAAGCGGTAAATTTTCCAGACATCAACCATCTATGCGGGACTTAGGCCCGTATTTATAATCAGCTCTCAAGAGTGACAGCGAGTTTGAGTCCGTATCAGAAATGTCATTTCAGTACAAAACGATCTGTCAAATCCATACTTAATATTGCTCTCAATCTTGAGAGCTGATTATAAATACGGGCCTTAGTTATTAAGTAATTCGGATCGGACAGCATGGATCATATTACTTTTCGGACAATCAGATCCTGGTATTCAGTCTGCAATGTTCTAACCAAACTAGAAACAACAACATTTGTCCTCAACCGGGAATTTTCAATGCGTACTTATAGGAGGTATTGCAGAAGGAGCTATGGTACAAACTGTTTTTCATTGAGTGGCATCAAATGATTGATGACGAAATCTGAATCGAATGATGGAGTCAAATTGCTTGTTCAGAATCTAGATTGAACTGTCCTGACTGCGCGATACATCAATGTCGGACAGTTGTTGATTTTTAGGGTACCGTTTTTATTTTATTTGTTGTGGTTTTGCATTTGCTTCTAGTAGGTATAGTAGTGTATCATAGGAAAGAGAGAGATGAGAAAGCTAGACTGAAGTCTCAAAAGCTGGAACAAACAGATGGTATAAAGCAAGCCATTAGTGTATCTTCCTACATCGTTGTCTACATACCTAGAGATTGCGTAATACTTGTCTAGATATTTTTTCCTTTATCGGAGATTCGATCCAGAACAGTTTGTATGAAGATTAAAAATATATTCACTTTTACGGCATTTCCCCACAAGAGGTTTATACTATTATTCCCAAACATGTTGCATAAATACAACTTATCACACTCAAATGAAGACAGCAAGACATTAAACCTATAACAGTTTAATTTAAGCGCCTTACGCTGCAAAGGCCGGAGAAAATGATAATTTCTGCGTATAAAGAGAAGCAACAGCACAGTTCATCTGGCAAACGTCTAATAGTCTACACTTGACTGAGTCGTAAAAGAAAATGAAAAGTACAAATTCGGTGCTTTTGCTCTGACGAGTTTTGCTGAGCGAATCGTGGGAAGATCTCAAGGTCATTTGTTACAAGGAAAATACATTTTCGCAAGCATTCGCTGAAATATATCATTTCATTGTCAAAAAAAGCCCACAGAGCTTGAACTCATCTTTCTGCCCGTAGTAATGTAATTGTGGTTGCATCAACGAGGGCACAGAATATAAGTAAGTATAGTTAATTTAATATACCTACGAGGGCTCAAAATGCGTCATTATCATAAGACTAGTATGGTACTTCATACTTATTTTTCTTCGGAGTACGTAACCAATGGTCACAATCACAACTCGCATATTTTTAGCTCAATGCCCCTCAGTGACTGTTTATAGAAGTAGGTAGTAGTAGTAACTATGGTAGTAGACCGATGAAGTATTTTTTTTTTCTCTGCCTGTCTATCTATATAAATGCAGAATAAACAAATCTATACAATTTAAAGTTTTGATGTGCGCGGAAAACACTGGTTCCGGCAATGAAAAGAATTGTGTGGTCCCTATTCTGTTATACCCTTTGTTCATGTAATTAGAATCTGTCGTTCACAGAAACCGCTCTGGGGATTCATTTTTGAAAGTCACCGCATACCTATTGCGTTAAAGATACAGATTTACCGACATAACAGAACGGCGGGATTTTTTAATAAAATTTAAAATGCTTTTACTTTTCAGAAGAACTTATAAGTACCAGAAACTGATAGAGGTTGTTCGATCAGTCAATGAAACTAAACAACTTTCACCAGGAAATTCTTTCAGAAAAAAATATATACTTACTTTTCTATACAAATTGTCTGATCGAGGTGGTCTTTTTGTATGGAAAAGCCATTTCTTTTTAATTTCCTGTTTTTTTTTTTAAAGTTATTCAGTTTCGTTGACTGAGGAACCCCTATCAGTTTCTGGTACGCTGTGAAAATTATGTTTAAATTTTACCAATCACTGACTGAATTATGGTTATGCGTGCGTAAGTACCAACAAAAAACTAGTGACACACGAGACAGGTGATTTTTTTAATCGCTGACTATCAAAAATAGTTCTTCATCACCACCACCCGCTGATTAAGCATTGTGGTCGTGTTGAGCGTTAATATTTTATTGTTTTTATTATTCCTTTTTTATAGTTTTTATTTTTATTGCAGTGATGAAGTTTGAAGGCAGATAAAATCCAAGTTTGGGAGACAAGAACTGTAAGTAACTGTAAGCAGGCGCCTGGATAAACGAAAAATATGAACTTATTTGAATAACTTCAGTTCTTCTCGACGATGCAAAAAGCATATATTATTTTAATCTAGTTATTTTCTAATAATCTAGTAAGAATAGTTATGCCGAGTTGGAGCCACTTTATATCATAAAGGGTTGGATTCCCACACACAATTAATCATTTTATCACTTTGAGAAATTGTTTCTATTTTGTAAAGGACAATGCAGGGTAAATCAGCTGACTATCTAACAAGTTAGATGACTCCAATGATCATAAAGGTCATTCAAAAAATTTGGTTAGTTGGGCAGGCAACACACCACAGAAGAGAGGAACAAAACCATATAACTTATTCATATTCGCTTAATATTTCTCAAAAAGTACGTACGTGGTTAAACGTAGCATGCACTCAAGATTTTGGTTTTAGATAGCATGACGTGGCTTCTTGTTAAAGTCTTGAAGATTTTGAGTCCAACTTCTAACATTGTTGCTCCGAGCTGCTTGGTCAATTCATCTCCGTCATGTAGGTAACACTTTAGCCGCCTGTATCCCTCACGGGGTTGGCAGATCGTCAATGACCTCTTATAAGTTTTGAGTCCAACTTCTAACATTGTTGCTCCGAGCTGTCTCGTCGATTCATCTCCGTCATGTAGCCAACACTTTAGCTGCCTGATTTTGATATTTTTAAGACACATAATTTAACTATTAATGACATTAAAATCTACTATAACTTATTTATTATACCGCATCAAAGTTAGAAAATTATGAATGTCACCTGTCACACATTATTTTGAGTCAAATTACTTTTATTTATTCGTTATGGTACGCGATATAAGTAATACTACAAATACAAATGAAACATGAAACGCCTCATGAATTCATCATGAATTGTGTGGGTGCCATATGTAGGGATTTTAGGGAGAAAAATGAATTAGTTTGAAAATTGTTTATTAATTAATTCATTAATCCAAAAAGCTTAGAGATTATTTTTTAATTGCAAAGTGACTAAACCTATTTTATGAGTAGAGTTTTTAGTTCTTTTCAGTAATATTACAAGATTTCTCTGGCACCCTGTATTTCTTTGCAAGTTTCGACACACGGAGAGGGCTTTGTTTGGCATTCGACACGACACGAGCCTAGCTGCAAAGTAAAATTTACTATTATTAAAAATGTACCGAGGATTCAGCAGCCAACGTGTTGAGATTGTTACTGAGTTTAAAGGAGATTTTCCAACAGTAACTAACTAGTTAAAGCTTAACGTTCAGCTAAGATTTTCTGATTCCATACTGTAGGAGCTAAGGGTCGTATTTATAGTCAGCTATCAAGAGTGGCAGCGAATTTGAGTTCCAAACTTAATATTGCTATCAAACTTGAGATCGCTTTATAAATACGAGCCTAAATCGCTTGAAAGCAGATAATATGATTATTATTATAAAAGTAAGTTCATAAAGAAGGACCGGATGTTTTCATACAAATGAAGGCCATGGTGTGCCAATCGAACCATTCTTCACAGATTTAGCCGAGACTGCTGGTCGTCTTTTCATTAATTTCAACCATCTTGCAACAAAATACTAAATAATAAAGAATTTATGTGATACTGATAATAAGCATACGCATAGTTCTACGAGACAAATAAGTACGTTAAAAAAAAGGAATTAATTGTAAAAACAGTAGAGCAGAAACAAAGTAAACAATTATTTACTAGTAATGTGTACAGTAGGCTGCAAAATAGCGTACTAGTGCCACCGCAAATGATTCAAGTTTTTTCAAAAGTGTGAAAAGATTTTAATAAAATAAAATTGTTTCAAAAAATTGTAGTACTAGTTAAGATATATCCGAATCTTAAATAAATATTTTAAAAGCTACATGGATTTCCAAGAAAACTTCGATCGTTTGAGGCGGTGCTAGGTATGCAATTTTGCAGCCTACTGTACCTACAAAGCGCGAAAGAATTAAACAAAAATTAAGTTACAGTTATGATATACAACGTGGTGGTATCGTATGCAATATGCATCCTGAAGGGTGTGAATCTACCCTTGAAACTGAACAATCCCTAAGGAACATAGGTCAAAATACGAAAAAAAAATGACTTCGCATACTAAATGCGCTATCAGCTGATGAATATTATATGGTAAGTAAAAAAAAAAGTTTTTCGTCCTATTAGTTATGTTCCGTAGGAAAAGTTGCTTAGTTTCATGGGCAAATTCACACCCACAGAAGAGTAAATGGCGTTAGGAGCTCAACATCTTCATCAGGATGCATATCTTTCTGTTACACGTTGCGTAAAGCAGCAGATATGTCCAACTAAGCGAGCATTTTTCTGCATTTTCTTCGGTCGGAGAGGTCGAGTTTCTTCCCGAGAGCAATTGCATGTCTCGCAGCGATATTCAGAGAAGCGTAACGAGAAGCCACTTGGACTGCTCTCTAGGTTGTAACTACTCCAGTGTGCATGCGCCGTAACAAATATACGTGCTCCTAGTATAAGCCTCGTTACACAGGATGTTATTGCAACTCCGGAATAACCTCGCTCTACTACCGGGTGTAAGGAAAAACTTCTCGCAAACTGATAGGGGTTGCTCGGTCAAAGAAACTGAACAAATTTCACTAGGAAAGTTCAGGAAATGAATAATAGGCATGGCTCGCTGTATGTCGTTCATTCGAGTTAACTAATATACCTAGGCTAGTATAATAGGAATTGGTAGTAGTAATTAATTAAAGCATAGGCATAGGGCGCTTTTCCACTAGACGTCACGTCAACGGCAACGGCGACGGCAAGGCGACGATCACGTGACAATATCTATGGGAATCGATGACATGCCGTGACGGTGCCGTGCCGTCAAGTGAAAAAGCGTGTCATATAATTTCATTGATTTTCATACATTATCTCACCTACGATATCGTCGACGGTACCGTGCCGTCGCCGTTGCCGTTGACGTGCCGTCTAGTGGAAAAGCGCCCAGGCAATCCATCTGCCAAGTGTAGTAAGTTAAGCCCAGAAATGCCCTCATCAAACCAGCCCCAGTAGCATACCCGCATCATCTGTCAAATTTTCATACAATTTAACAGAGTGATAAAATATGGCTATCGCGGCGTTATCGTGGTTGCATGACAGGGGGGCACCAAAATGCAGAACATACTTATACCAACTTTATAAAGTGATTTGTAAAACCTCGAAGACAGATAACAATATTTACAAAGACTGATAGTTGAAAACAAATATTACACTGTTTTATGAGATGATCTCTATAACGTCATAAAAAGTAATTAGGATAGTTGGGTTGGGTATATTAATTTAATTGTCAGTTATCAACCTTGATAATTAGTCTTTCATTATCATTGAAAAGAAAAACACAAGATTTTCTTCATCCATTGTTAAAATCGAAAACTAGTTATATCGAAAGATTATTATAATTATAAAATAAGTAGTTAACTACGAGTATGTAAATTTTTAGTTTATTTAAATGTTCTACGCAATGTGATTGATGTTATAATTATGTAAAAGATTTAATTAATTGTGGTTTGTGTTCCGATAATTTCAAAACATGGGACCCTTTTTGAGACAGGTAAGTTTAAAGAATAGGTAAATTATAGTATTTCTCAAAAATAATAGAGGACTGATTTTTAGTTATTGTATTAATTTCTGCTAATATTAGTCAAAAGAATATTAAATTTAAAAAAAAATGATAGCCAGTAGAGTGTCAGTGTGTTCAGTGTCAGTCAACTACTCTATAGCTTACTCTGTCTCAGCCTCCCGTGGTTTCTCTAGAATCGTGTTATTATCAGCTTGTCTGGTATTCAAATTGTCAGGACAATTCATTAATTTTGCACCTTGCATTGTAGGTATGGACAATGTCGGGTGTTTTGTTCAACATGATGGGACAAGGCATGGCACTCGGTTTCCCATCATCACTGATGCCGGCGCTGACAGCAGCTGATGCTGAGATCAAAACTGATTTGGCCACAGCATCTTGGATCGGTAAGCGATCTTGAGATCGGTTGCTGCAGTAAAACAATATTTTTATGGGCTTGGGAATAACGTATTTTTTTTGTCTTTTCTAGCATCATCAATCGGCGTTGCAGCAACCCCAGGGTTTTTCCTATCGTCCTACTTGATGGACCGCTTCGGACGCCGCATCGCTCAGATCCTGGTCATTATACCAGGTATCCTCGGCTGGGTGTCCATTTACTTCGCTACAGGGACTACTGCCCTCCTCATTGGGAGAATCCTGTGCGGAGTTTCGGCAGGCGCCTCAGTCGGTTTGGGAGCCGTCGCCATTGGGGAATACACTAGCCCAGCTCATAGGGGAATGTTCCTGAACCTAAAAACAGCTGTCGTCTCCCTCAGCGGAATGTTTGTACATATCTTCACCCACTTTTGCAACTGGAGAACCATTGCTCTGCTTTCAATTGTGCCTTATTTATTAGGTCTTTTTATTGTTCTGACGTGGCCAGAAAGCCCGGCCTGGTTGGCTTACAACGGCGAGTTTGAAAAAAGTGAAAAGGCATTTTACTGGTTGCGAGGAAAAGATGATCGGTCCGAAAAGGAATTGCACGATATGATCCAAGTCCAAACTGAAAGAGTTAAAAATACAGTAAAAATGACCTTTAAAGAAAAATTTTGTGATTTTATAAGGAAATTTACGCAGAAAGACTTTTTAAAACCAATTTTCATCATTTGCTTAGGAGGTCTTTTGCTAGAAGCTGCTGGCCGGCATATTTTCCCTGCATTTGCTTTAGACATCATCGGTGAACTCACGGGCAACAAAACCCAATCGTTTGCCTTAACATTAGCTATAGACCTTATTATTACAATTAGTGCAACATTTTCCTCTGTTCTCATATCAATAATGAAAAGACGTTTACTGCTGTTTGCAACTGGTTTCGCTGCAGTAGCCGTCATAGCAGTAGCTTGTATTTATCTCTTTTTGTTGTCAAGAGGTATAATAACTACTTACAATCCTTGGGTAGCTGTGCCTATGTTCGTGATATTTTTCATTTTAGTTAATCTTGGTTGCACCCCAATGCCTTTAGCCTTTCTAGGAGAGTTACTACCTTTACCTCATAGAGGTGTCGGTTCAGCAATATGTGGGATCTTTTTATCTTTAGGATTAAACTTAAGTCTTCAAGTGACACCTTTTTTGTTACTCTATTGTAAAGTGCATGGTACCTTTGCAGTATTAGGTGGTATTATAGCAATTTTGCTGTTGATTTTGTATTTCGTACTGCCAGAAACAAAAGATAGGACTTTGCAAGAGATTGAAGATTACTTTAAACATGGTAAATTTGAGGAAGATGTCAATAAGAATGACAAAGAAGCAAGGGTAAAAATGATTACGAACACTGAAGTTACAGAAATTAAGTTTCAATAGAAAGTAATCTAAAGTGTTAACTGTATACTAAAGTATGTTTTATTGGTCTCTATTATTAATTAATAAATATTTTATATAATAACTAGACTGTTATTAAAAATTAAAAATTAAATTAATCAGGACTTCTTGTTAAACACAGGACAGCAAAGATTTTTGTTGTTATTTATGAGTTCCTCGTGCTTCGGAAGGCATGTTTATGAGTTTTAGAACAATTATTTTTTCTAAGAAGTTAACAAGGCATAAATAAATTTCAATGAACAGCATTCCGGAATATAAATAGTTAAAACAAAATAAAAAGTAGTTTATTGATCAAACAATTTGTCTATTTAAATAAAATTATAGGTACATTTTAGGTGGTTTAGAAAGGCCACCAGAAAAAGTAGTGAAACTCACTGCACTAGTTTGCACTGTATCGCAGTGGGAATCGCTTCCAAATTCGTCATGACATGACATGATATAATGTAACAATATTATGAATATATCTAGGATATACATAACTAGTTAACTAGAATAATAAGTTAACATGCCTTCAGAAGCACGAGGAACTCATCAACGTCCTGTCTGACTAATGTTGCCGTGTTTCCGTTATCTGGAGGAATGAGCACACACCACTGGTCTAACGGGTGCTCCATGGATCCATGAAACGTGCGTAATGGTGCGTGAGAGATACAAAGAGTCATAATTTTTAGACTAGACAAAGCTTTTTTCATAATTATGCCTTCTGTGTTCCGGTCTGATTGGCGTGAGTGCCACTAAAATGCACAGAACCTAAACTTGCCGCATACTTTTGCTGTACAATTCAATTTTAACAAATTAACCTTCATGACGACGCTAAGGAAGGTGCGAATCTACCTGGCATGTGCCAATATCGTCCCAAGTAGGGGAGCAAAGGACAGTCTTCCAGGTTCTCTCCCTTCGGCATGGTCCCTTAAAGAGATACATGCATTGGCAGCAGCATCAGCATTGATCACACGATTGATTGGATCATCTTCATCTACGAGGAGTGTGTAAGCAAAGCACAACAACAAAAAGCAATTGCTCCCTGCTTCCACATCTTAGGAAGTCTACGGATAACAGGTCATTGCACAGATTTAACTCGTCTGGAATTGGCGGTCGTTTGTAAGGTTATACAGCTTGTGAAACGAGGATCAAATAGAAACATCCTTTATGTACCATATTTGACTTTACTTTTGTATAAAAAGAGCTGTTTCGTATGTAGGTATGCTGATAGAGGTATTTATTATGTAACGGTTATTTAATTATAATTATTATGTCGTAATCGTAAACTAGACTAAGTACGGTCTAACCAGCAATGTTCTAAAAATCTTTACGGGGTTGGTAGAGCTACAATGTTTCCTGTAACATTGAAGTAGGTACGATAGGTATGTTTTACCAAGGGCATGCTTAAGATTTCCATAGGAAATTCCAATATACCGCAGGAAAAGCAGCAGGGCAGTACATTAAAAAGTAAATTCAGTGACACGTGTGCTGACTTGAATGAAAAAGCAATAAGGCCGCCTTCTTGTGCACGATATTGTTTAGTAAATGTTATTTTGTTACATACACGTACCTACAATTATTTTGTGTCCATAGGGGAATTGAACCTACGGCCTTCAGAACAGTAAACAGGATCAGGTCATTGCCATGTTTAAAGTGTTGTAAAAATCAAGACCCTGGAGAGTGATTTCGGCTTGGATTTCGTTCGGGCTTAGGAATAAAATAAATGAGAATTTCGCTTTAGTTCTTCTGAATCCGAATAAAAATAAACTTATTAAATAACTGACATATCATTTATCATCCATTATGATGCTATGGAAAACAAGGGATATTTAAGGTAAAAACATAAAAATGAGAATTCAAGTATTTGGTATAATATGAGAAAATATAAATATATCAATTTACTGAAATATGGATTTATGTACTCATGCTATTTTATATACGGGGTGTAAGGGACAGCTTTCCGCAAACTGAACGAAACTGAACGCCAGGAATAGTTTTTTTAAAGCGCTTGGAATTTCTTTCAGGAAATGTTTTTTTTTTTTCACCTCGAACAGACAATTTGTATGGAAAAGTCAAATGTTTTTTCATTTCCTGAAAGAATTTCTTGGTTAAAGTTGTTCAGTTTCAGAAACCCCTATCAGTTTGCGGGAAGCTGTTCCTTACACCCGGTATTTAAGGCCTTTTACTTTGTACATGAAAACAAGCAATAAATTGAATTGAATTGAATTTCGTTAGAATCATCTTCATTTTAGTCCATGTTAGCAACCTCGTAGGTACTCGTACGCCATTTCTTTTTTTTGTACAAGTTACCGACTGAAATTGACTTCCTTTCTGCTCATCCTTGTTTCAATGCCGACAGGCCAAAGAGTATATACCAAGATATATCCTGACCTCGAGATGTCACCAGCACTCCCGCGATGAGATTTCACATTAGGGAGAAGGGCGGAAAAGAGCAATAAGGCAAAAATAGATGGGTCTAAAAACGGACTTTTCTTTTTGTCCAGTGAAACAATGCATTTTATTTTCGTTTTTACCTAAGGTCACGCTAAGCTAATCCTATATTAAGGATCTTTCTTTTGGCGTTATTTATTTATTGTAATTAACTTATTTACTACACTTACAGTTAAACCAATGCGTGCAGTAAATTAAACAAATTATATGGGCGACGGTATCATAGGCTGTCTACTATCTATACATACATACATAAAATCACGTCTTTATTCCAAATGGGGTAGGCAGAGCGAAAACGACCTAAATAAGGTCGTCCCGCCACGTCTGACAAGTTTTGAGGGCTATTAATTACAGATGATTATGTAGGTAGTGTATTGCTTTAGTGACGGGTTGTCAGCGCATCGCCTAAATTGCAATAATTGAAACCCTCGTATCCGGTTTTTACAGCATGCTCGGGAGGAGATGCAGCTGGCACATTCTATGTTTTTACATCGCTCCCAGTCCAGCATGGAAGCAACTACTATCTATCCCCTCATTTAAACGATGGTATATATAGGCTCCACACTGCCCCCACCGTGCAATACCATCCTGCAAACAAGATGACCTTTTTGATGCAAACCAAAAGGCTATTAATGTGGCCACGTTCTGGGCATCAAGAATTTTGCTTTTGATTCGAGAAGAAGAATGCTAAGAAGCTTGCTTGATTCAGGAGAATGGGTGTGTCAGGTGCTTTTAAGTTTTCTGGGAGTGGTCGCCCTTGATTACCTTTGGCATACATACATACATAAAATCACGCCTTTATCCCTAATGGGGTAGGCAGAGCAAAAACGACCTAAACATAGGTCGTTCCGCCACGTCTGACAAGTTTTGAGGGTTAATACAGATGATGATTATGTATATTACCATAGTGACAGGTTGTCAGCCCATCGCCTAAATTGCAAAAATACACTGAAACCCTCGATTCCCTTAACTGATTTTTACAGCATGCACGGGAGGAGACGGAGCTGGCACATTCTATGTTTTTCTATCACTCCCAGTCCAGCATGGAAGTATCTATGTTTTTCTATCACTCCCAGTCATGCTTTGGCATACACTAAAGTAAAGTCAAAATCAAAGCTATCGGAAATAATAAATGAACATCTGCAGATTTTTTTATGTGCATAGGCAGGGAGTCTCCAGTAGCAAATACTAAGTAGAATCCTTAATAGCCTTTTCGGAAGGAATTTTAAGATTTAAAGTCTGGAGTTTTGTGCTAAAAACTTTGATAATGTTAAACATAAAATAGTTGATAACCAACCAGGGAAAGTTAATTTTCTTTCGTTGGTTTACGGGTGCCTAGAGAAATCATTTGAGTAAACCGTATCTTAGTGTTTAAACTTAGGACATTTAGGTTTAACAACGAAGACTAATTGTAGTTACTACTTATTATAGTTGGTTCTTTAGCTTTATTTAATCTTGTTATATTAGAAAGAAAGAACGTTCATCATCCTTTATTTCGTGTGGAGTCATGTGAAATTTGAACTGCATACATACATAACATACATACATAAAATCACGCCTTTATCCCTATTGGGGTAGGCAGAGCAAAAACGACCAAAATAATGGTAATTCCGCCACGTCTGACAAGTTTTGAGGGTTATTATACACGTGATTATGTATATTGCTATAGTGACAGGTTGTCAGCCCATCGCCTAAATTGCAATACACTGAAACCCTCGATTCCCTTAGCTGGTTTTTACAGCATGCCCGGGAGGAGATGCAGCTGGCACATTCTATGTTTTTCTATCACCCCCAGCCCAGCATGGAAATTTGAACTCAGTTTATTTAATTCTTAACACTTTGCAGCTAGATCCTTAATATCTTGTTATTTATATAAGACGAATGATAAAAGTTGCCTAAAAATGCTACGGCCTTAACTTAACAGTTGATTCTAACGAATTCGTATGATTTTAGAGATAAGTTAATTTTAGATAAAGAAAAGTGTTTTTCAGCATAGATATTCTATAGCAACGTACTTGTTAACAAAATAAACCAGTTCGGGTTATATTTGTAGTTGGTTTTCATTGTAAATATTGTCACAAAGGCTAAGAAAATGTGTACAACCATTTGCCTATTTCTGTCATAAAGCTGATAAATACCCAAACCCATAGTACAAAGAATACATATACATATAATCACGCCTTTATCCCTAATGGGATAGGCAGAGCGTAAACGACCTAAACATAGGTCGTTCCGCAACGTCTGACCAATTTTGAGGGTTATTCCAGATGGATCGGTATATTGCTATAGTGACAGGTTGTCAGCCCATCGCCTAAATTACAATACTGAAACCCTCGAATCCCTTAGCTGATTTTTACAGCATGCCCGGGAGGATATGCAGCTGGCACATTCTATGTTTTTCTCTCACTCCCAGTCCAGCATGGAAGGACAAAGAATGATATGTTGAACTTTTACATGTACTTATGTATACATGGTGTTAGTGTACAGATTTCCACAAACTATAGGGGATGCTCAACTATCGAAACTGAACAACTTTCACTTAGAGCGCTTCTTCATCCCAATCATTACAAAAGGCTAAAAGTGCGCAGGACCATTAATATAAATTATAAAAAGGAAGAGGAAAAGACAAGTCAGTGTCGGGTCTTATCGTCCGGGATAGAAACGATAAGAACGACTTTGACGCATTTTCGTTTCGAGATAAAGTTTTTTCTGACCGGCTCCAAATTCCGGGTCTCATGGATCGGGGAAGCCGTTTTTTTCTTCTAAGCCATTACCGATTTTTGTCTCTACGGTGATTTAAATTTTCCATATTTTTAATATTTATTTTATTGTGTAACCGATGAACCCACATGTACAATAGATCCACTAAGATCACCAGCCGCGCAAAATGCATAAAACTGTGGTTATAAGTTTTATTGAAGACTACAAAAAAAAAACAATTAGGTATTTCCTTTGTCTTTGTAGTTTCTTTTGGAATGCTTATTTACATAAAAGTAGTGCACAATTTTGACTCGTGTTTTACTTAAATTATACAGTTTTTTCATGTGATTTTCTTCCGAAAACAGCGCACAATACAGTACAGCGCGACAATACTGCTACGATCCGCAGTCCGTAGTCTCCGTAGCCGCAGCTGTAGCCGTCAGTGCTACGCCGTAGGCCCCGGAGGCCACACGCCGCGCGCCGCTTCCCCCTAAACTACGAAATAACTACGAAATTTATAAAAAGAAAAACGAACTACAAAACGAGAACACAAACCTATTTTTTTACCTAAAGCCTAGTTTTAGTGCAAAAAACTAAGAAAAATAACTTATTTTCTAGCAAAACTAAACATAAAGTTTCATGGCACAAATTTAACAAAAGTGAAGTTTATGTTGATGTTAAATGTTAGTTTAGTGGAATTATAGTAAATTAAATGTTTAAATTAAAATGAGTGTGGAATTAATAAACATTCTTAAATATGAAACAAAGGCTGCATCCAACTCTAAAAGTAAGTTTAGAGATAATATATTTAAGGTTTTTTTTTTGGGTTAAAATTTAAAACTTAATGATACGCAATATGTCAAACTTTTTAAGCTATTTCGCTTATTCCTTCTAAACTGGCGGTCAGAAACACAAGACCGAGACATGTGGCGTGAAAGATTGGAGACCTTTGCCCTGCAGTGGGACACATTACAGGCTACATAAAAAAAAGTAGCACTCCGAGTGGCCACAAACATAGCTATAACTAGTAACTACGATCCATCTCCTGTTTATAGCATTCGCAGCATAAAAATTTAAAGGTCTGTTTTATATCCGTCATAGGAAACGCACAGCTTATCTAGGCAATAACGTTTACGTCTCTCTCTAGCGATTTCAACTGGGGGTGATGGAAGAATCGAATAAAAAAGGAAATAAAACTGATGGGAAAGGGACGTTTTAATGTTTTAAATTACCCAGCTGAGGTCATTTCAAGATGATTTTTATGCCCCGCAGTTCTACGCGCAGTTAAATGTGTTTTTCTATACGAATGACTTGTTTTACCGCAATAAAATTTCATAAAATAATGGTGACCGTGACAAAGTCAAAAGAGTGGAACTCACTACCTGCGTCTGTGTTTCCGAATGCATACAACCCCCAAAACTTCAAAGTTAGAGTGAACAGCTCCATCGTCTCTGTCGCTCCCAACCTAGACTGAAGTCAAGGGCAAACCCATTTCTAATTTTAAAAACGTCGCTATGGAGCGATCTAAACCTAATGCAGCCTGCAGACCTAATGCAGATACTGCATTCCCTCGCATAGACAGCAAGCTATTTGTCACTTTACTCCGGTAGTCGCAAACCAGGATGCCAATCCTACCGTCTGTTATGTGAACTCATGTGGGATCACTCAATTCAATTATTTCACTAAAGTCAAGTATGTGTTGCTATTGCCCGGGGTGGACTGCTAGGAGGTATATGCGAACCACCCCAAACCGCAAATTGAGCTCTTCCAAGAAATCGCGGACCACATTGCTATTTGGTTAAATAAATTCTACAAATAGAATAAAATTGTAACTGGGCGATGTCTGTACGTAGAAGATAAATAAGACAAATTCAATAAAATGGTATCTAAGTGCTAATAGAAACAAAAAATACCGTTATATTTTTTTTATGTCTGTTTGTCTGTCTGTATGTTTGGTCGCACATCACGCAAGATCCACTACACGAAATTGAATACTGCTTTCTTTGCCGTATTGCTAAAGATCTAACTTAAAAACTAGTGTTTCGTTTTTCTCGATATCTCATCTAGAAGTCGAGATATCACTGGAAAACTCATTTAAAGCGGGAGGATAGGTAGTTTGACATAAAACTGTTTGTATAGGTTTGTGATTTCAAATAGACTGTACAACGGGTGGGTAATGTGGAATTGTGATATGGATGATATTCATAATTAAATCGTTCTGACCATTGGTTATGGCCTAAACTAACAAGGAATTTGGGAGTCTGACCTCCGAAATAAGTGTACCGTTTTTAAACATTTTATATCATGGATGTCGAATTATTTTCTTCCTTTTCTTTTTATTGAAATGATATCATAATTATGTCTTTATTTCTTACGGGATAGAAAAGACTTTGTATGTATTTCCATGGAAGAATATAATATATACTACGTAGTGTTACGTTGTTGTTAGTCCATCACCTAAACTACAATTTTCAAACTTATTTTAATTAAGGTAATTTATAATTATACTTATAACAAACAACAGTTTCTCGCGAACGTTATTTGAATCTGCGGTGCGACCTCAATCTCTATTTTCAGTTTAAGGCTCGTATTTATAAAGCGATCTCAAGGTTGAGAGCAATATTAAGTGTGGATTTGACAGGCCGTTTTGTACTGAAATGACATTTCTGATTCAAACTCAAACTCGCTGTCACTCTTGAGAGCTGATTATAAATACGGGCCTTAGAAAGTTAAAATAGCACTTTCAGCACAGTATAATATATGAGAACGTCAGACTATTGAATTATAGTGTGCCTTCAGTGTCAAATCCCACAAATATTGATATAAAACTTCTATTAGTAACTTTTCTGTGAAATTCACAGATTGTTCAGCAGCTGCAGCTGTGCTCTGCAGATCGATCTTCAATTTATACTGCTTAGTTTTGTGCTTTTGACTTTAATAATTTATTCTAAAGTTATGTTAAGAGATTAGGTATAATAATTATTAAAGTGAGTCAATTTTAAGTCATTACATATTTTAGATGCTCGATTCAAATCAACTTGGACCATCATTAACCCCAAATTATTTCGTATAAAGAACTTGATTTCTCGTATAAACAAAAATATACACAACACAAATTAAAAAGTTGTTCACCAACTCCAACATGAGATAAGCAACATCTCAATTATACAAAGAAACTGAAGGTTGTATAATATTATAGTGTGTCTAAAGGAAGGTGTTATGTTACATCTGCGACATAATGGTTTAGAAAATATTTGAGTGTGAAAATAACTAAGGCTCGTATTTATGAAGCGATCTCAAGATTGAGAGCAATATCAAGTATGGATTTGACAGGTCGTTTTGTACGGATTTGACATTTCTGATACGAACTCAAACTCGCTGTCACTCTTGAGAGCTGATTATAAATACGGGCTTAAAAGTCTACCATACATAAGTATCAGAACGAAGAATAAAGGTTGTTGAACAAACTCATAACAATATCTATAACAATATTCATCCTTACAACGGTCGCTTTAAGGTAAATGTTGCTACACAAAATGCCCGCAAGCACATTATAGCACTTAAAAAATTTAAAAATGGCGGCCAATGTTTGTTCAAATCGTTAGCTGAGGGCAATAAATTTCGTTGAAAAGGGCAAGTTGAAGAACGCGTTAATAAATAATTAAACCCACCGTTAAAAGTGAAAATATGTTTCCATAAAAATCATAAAACTTGAGTATTTAATAGAACACTTAATTTTATGCGTTTAAGATCGGTTTATGCCTTCTTTGGCCTTCCGTATTTTTAAACGCGAAAGCATTAAAAGTAAAGTTTTAAATAGGTTTTTTATAGCACCATTATCTCATGGGTGTCAATCCTCTACGATGAATTCAAAGAATGAGCAACTGCGTTTCCTCCAAAAACTAGATATTTAAACCACGGTTGTCATTTGTCATGTACATTATATTTTATTTGGTTGGAAAATTACTCTTCT
Source organism: Scrobipalpa atriplicella (assembly GCA_029255725.1). NCBI lineage: Eukaryota > Metazoa > Arthropoda > Insecta > Lepidoptera > Gelechiidae > Scrobipalpa > Scrobipalpa atriplicella. The sequence goes on along the minus strand of JARACY010003993.1, from coordinate 1,113 downwards.
TAACTATAATTTTAATAAAGTACCTAATACCTATACAATTTGTCTTTTCGAGATTCAGTAAGAAAGTAGTTCTTTTTGACGATAATGATTTGAGAATCGATTCCACATCCTTCAGAAAAGCAGGCAGGGTCACTAATAAATAACTAACCGCTATACTGTGTGACCAGTCACTCAGAGTCAATGTTTTGTAATCAAGTCATCGAAAATTCAATTTTCGTGCGTTTATATGGCTTACGCTCCGCTTTCTTTCAAAGAAATTCCAGACTCCAAATTCAATTGAAAATAAACAATAGTTGAAACACAAGCTTTATTTACGTTTGTTCGAACAATTGACAAACAAAAGTTTATTAAAAGCTTTTTTTTTTATTCATGTATCAGACATGAATTGTATTGAAGGTCTATTTCAGTTAATAAAATTCTTAATCAAAAAAACCACATAGGTTTTGAGATTTTCACGGTTGTTTACTACAATAAGATTGTTATTTTGAACGGGATTATTACCGAGATTATTTATTGTTACCTTGATATTTCGGAGCAGTTTCATGCTTCATGGTCTGGTCACGAGTAGACTACTCGAGTAGTAGAGTCTAATCGTGGTAATAATCCCGTTCTAAATAACAATCACCTGTTCCACCTATCCCCCTGGCCTATCCCCCCTGGCCTATCCCCCCTAGGAGGGATGAATTCTAGTTGTAAAAAAACACTCGTTTCAATTTATTTATTACTGACTTTGCATTTGACTACCTTCGGTGGTCTACAGGTCTGATCGTTGCATGGGCGATCAGTTCATATCTGTTCTCATGTCCAGAGGTTGTTGGTTCTATTCCCATAGGGTACATAAAGTTCATATTATGTATTACTTTCGAAATTCTGACTGTTAGAGAAGTAAGAGTGAAATTCTGTGTTTTGGAGGGCACGTTCTGCCGACGGTCCTACTCGCTGTCTTTGTTACATTAACCACGTCATAGATCTTTGACGCGGTTTAAAAAAAAACTGCCACCGTTCCATCGGGTTGTCATTGTAGGGACACAATAGTCATGTAACAAAGTTTTGGCTAGTCAGCAAATTGTAACTTTCTGTATCGGTTGGCGCGGTATCCGCGCGGCGCCATGT